>VZTU01009267.1:412080-432241 GCA_013400835.1 Zapornia atra
GGGGGGGGGGGAAGATGGACACAACAGCAGGAAACAGAAATTAGACGTGTTAAAATTAGACACATTCTTCTGAATATCATGCACAGAACATTTCAGCTTGGAAAGGCCCTCTTGAGATCTTTACATCCAAATTGTCCACTCAGCAAGGTCAGCTGGAACACATTGCCCAGGACTGCATCCAGTGACGTTCTGAACATCTCACTGTTCTATCACCCTCACAGTAAAAAAAACCCCAAAAAAATCACCACAACACTAACAAAAAAAAAAGTTTCATATTATGTTCAAATGGAATTTCCTGCATTTCAACTTCTGCCCACTGGCTTTTGTCCTGTCACTAGCAGCACGGAGGACAATCTAGATCCTCAATCTACACATCCTCCCATCAGACATCTGTAAACAATGACAGGATCCTCCTAAGCCTCCTCTTCTCCAGGCTGAGCAGTGCCAGCTCTCTCATCCGCTCCCCACACAAAGAGGCTCTAGTCCTATATGGAGCTGCAGGAGGGGGTCCAGTGAAGAACTTCTTTTTTTTAATACCACCTTCAATTACCTTTCTTATACATTCACACTGGCTTTTGTTCGCTTTCTTTTCTAGCAGCTTTCATCTTGAAGTATCTAGGCTCTTTCAGGACATGGATCCTTGAAAGGCCATTACTGGGAAAATTCAGCATTATATAGATAGGCAAGTGGCAGCTAGTCCCAGAAAAGAGATTAAAAAATGCGTAAGTCATTCATTAGATAAAGTTAAGTTTTGCTCAGAATCCCCAAGTCAGTCAATAATTCAGAGCATCACAGAGCAGTCTGGGTTGAAAGGGTCCTTAAAGGTCATTTAGTTCCAACCCCTCTGGCATATGTTTTAATTTTATGGCAAGGCAATAAACTGTATGAGTTTATCACCTTCAGTTCTGAAACTGCATGAACAAATAGGTAGGTAACAGATATACACATTAAGAACGGATGCAAACACCATAAAATTATAAGCTCTACTTAAAATATAGGTGAAGAATCTTGAACTCACCACGTCTAACTCTGCTTCCTTTTTAAAAACCGAATATGCCTCTTCATAGCCATTGGAACGAAGGTAATCTGCTATTGCTCGATTTCTGAAAAACAGAACAGGATCTTCAGACACGATTCTGAATCAAAGGGTAGAAGAATTGGTTCAGACTTCCTTGCATTTTAAAAAAGCACAATCAACATCTATTTCTTCCATGCAGTTCAACACCGAGGATTATTAGGTTGGCTAAACACTCAAGCAAATGTTTGAAATATACTTGGCAAACAGATTTTGCTTCAAGATGTCAATAGCAGGACACACTTTTCATTCCAGGTTTGGTTTTTAGGGTTTGGTTTTTTTTGCTTGTAAATTATCCAGCATTGGAATAGCACGAATACGCTTGTCAATCTGTATCACACAAAACCTACAGCAGATAAAAGGAAGTGACAACCATATCTACATATGAAAGTCGTGGATTCATCTTTGAAGGAAGACTATTTTGGGTAAAACAGCTTCATTTACAAACTTTTACTTCAGATAAAAGCCCCGCTTAAGAGAACAAGTCTCAGCTTTGCTTTTCAAGATAATACAACAACTTTTAGTTAAATTATAAGAAGGGATATCACCCGTGACCATTTTGGTTCAGTGCTTCAGATTTGACATTGTTCTTCAAAATATTCTGCACGTTGACACAAGACAAATACCAAATTAACCTGTCTTGAACCTCTCAAGAGCACACACATTTTTTTCAGGGCCCTACTCAAAGTTTTGGTATTATTCTAAGACTTCAACAAGCCGTAAGCACCTTTTGTTTAACAGAGCAAGACTTAGAAAAACATTTTCAATATTTACTTCAAATGGATAAATATTTTCAAGTTACACATCAAAAAGTTTGCCTAAACAGTTGAATGTTCTAAAGACATTTAAAGGTAAAATTACTGTCAGTTCCTTTCTCAGTCTCCAGAAGGAAGCCTGGTTTGGTTTTCTTATTGTCACTTTCTTCGGAAGGGATAAGGGTGTGTATACATACATATAGGGGGAGGAAGACATAAACACACAGATACTTTATTAAACAAAAATAGGAAGGCAAATGACACCAGGCACTAGAGAGAAAATTAATGCCCTGTGGGAGCTGAAGAAAGAAGCAACAGTGATTTTTTTGTTCTGAAAAGAAACTGCTTTTCACATGAAAATTCTTCCTGTGGCTTTCATCACATTCTTCTTTCCTACCATTTACATGCATTTCATATCTCCTCAGACATTCAACTCTAAATATAGCTCTGTATTCAAGCAGAAATGTTAAATTTCTCCCCATAAACAGCACATGCCAAGATAAAGTACTGCCTCCTTATGAGACCTCCAAAGTAAATCCTAAGAACCTGACCATTTCCCATTCTAAAAGTTCATTATTCCATTACTCCATTAATGCACATCCCCTGAAATTTTTGCCAGAAAAAAAAATCCAACAACTGCTAAAATTGTTAAAATTTCAAGATAGTGTCTACTCTAAGTAGTATAACAACTACATTTATGTATTTGAAACAAAACAAAAAAACCCCCCACAAATGCTGTATTTAATATAAAGGGGGTTGGATCGTTACTGGAAAAGTGAAGAAGTTGCATTAAAAACCAGAGAGTTTACCATGGAGAGACACCAAATGCTAATGATACTTGGTCCGTATTTTTAAAAGGAATAAAAATCCAAAACTACAAACTCTATGTAAGTTTATGAAACTGAGTCTCATGTAAGACATTGCCATCCTGATCACTATCCACTACTTGCTTTATTATTGCTTATTACAGAAGAGAAAGCAAGTAAGGCACGGAACCGACAGCCTATCCCTACCCTTAAAATCTAGAAAGTATTCCATATCTTGAATTAAGGGGAGGAGGGGTTTGTGAGTTTTTTACTGGTTTTGTGTTTTGCTATTTTTTGGTGAGGTGGGTTTTTTCATCATTTAGTTTGTTTCAGTTTTGCTTTTTCTTCTTCTTTAAATATACCCTGTCTTAAATACAATTTAAGGAGACAAATACTGTAATTACAATGTAGCACACTGATGAGATCCTTACCTACCTTTGGGAGCAAATAGCAAAAACCTGTCAGAATTTACTCAAAATAAAAGTACAACTAAATCAGTTTGGAGCACATATCACAATGTGCTTCCTGGAACCCTTTTCAAACTTTGTGATGGAAGTAAAAATAAAATAGATGATATCAAATGCTAGCAAGTTTAAGAAACCATTTTTTATGCCATAACTTTGAAATTATATTTCACCGTTTCACAATTCTATTATCAAATACCAGTATATAAAAAATAAGAGTACAGAGATTTAAACCATAATACGTGGCACTTGGTCGACATGTGAGCAGTGCAACTCTGTTGTTGGAAACAAAAGCTAATATTCAAAGTTTAATGAAAATGTGACACAAGTTAAAAATAACCATTCCTTACAGTTCATCTCGTTGCCTTTGTGACAGCACCATTGTGACTGCGATGTTGGGGTAACGTGCTTCAGCAGTGGCTGCCTCCTCAAGATCTAAAGTCTTTTGAATCCTGGATCCACAATTCAGTCACTGCCACCGAGTGGCTTAAATCACAAGTATTTTTCCAGACGTGAAATCCAGCAGGATATCCAGACACATTCAACAGAGAAGGTTCAATCCATCTAGAAGGAAGACAAAGAGACATCATTAATTTCCTCTAAATAAGCATTCGGTTGCTGTGGACTGACATGAACATTTCTGTACTCAAGACTGTACCACCGCTCTGGACAGAACAAACACTGAAACTGTAAATGCAAGTCTGGATTATGTCCTTATAGTCCATCTCCAGCCTGGACTGACTTGCACACTTCATTGCCCCTCTTCCCACCATGACCCCCTCAAGAAACAGGAAGCTGAAACAGACCACTTCAATTGCAGCCCAGCTCTAGTTTGTAGCCAGCTCCACTGTATTTTCTTGTGATAAAAAGCACTGAAGCTTACTGGCCTACTTCTTGCACTCACTAATCCTACCAAAAAGCTACCCCCAAAGTCCACTATCCCTACACTGGATTTTTTTTACCTTCTCATTTATCTCTTTATCAAACTCAGCCCAGTGAGGTTCATTCACTTAATTTTCAACACACACCAGGGATCAGCTAATGCTCTCCTGTATCTTCCAAGCTTTGGGAGAGAGTTGAAGGAAAGATGAGAACATTCCAGGGAGGTACAACGGAAGACATTACGGCACACTTCAGCCGTAACCAACGGCATCAAGGTACACTCAGTTTGTCACTGTAGCTCAGGCATCACAGGTAAATTATTACACAACTCTATTAGACAAAATACTTTCTATAATATAGTACCACTACTGGAAGCAGTTCTGAAAAGCCACATCCTAGAAGACAATATCTGCCCCCTTTTCAGTCATGTTAACACAGTTTGCCTACAGTTAATCTTTTAGCTTGACTGTATCTGGGGTACAACAAATTTTCCACAGATCTTCAATCTTAGCAGAGTAGCACAATTACCATGGTACAGAGTTGCCACAAGCCCGTTACTACTTCAGTTGCGTTCAGACAGCAACTCAATTGCTACACAACTGACAATGTAAGCTAATTCAGACTATAGCAGCAATTTGACATATTCAGGAGTGTTCAAGTCAGAATTGTGCCTTTCACAAATAAATTACTCCCCCCCCATCATCGTATTCAGTAACAGGAACTTCAGTATTCTTAGTGTTCAATCCGCTTCAACTGGACAGTTCTAATCTTTGCCAAGGTGACATCACCAAAAGCATTTTAGCAGCACTGCTTTTGGATTTCTGCACTGCAGGTACTCTTTTTGTAAGCAACATGATTATGAAAAACGCTGAAGATAGCATTTTTTTGCATGCCTAACAAGAGCTGGTATACAGCACAGTTTGCTCAAGCCATTTAGCAAGTTTGACCAACCAGCTTTTAGCAACGAGATAAACTGAACACAATACACAAAGACTCGGGACATAATAACAATTGGGTTTGTAAACTTCCTACCATCTACTGCAGGGAACATGTGTTCCCACTGCCTCTCCCCTGTGTTTCTCCATAGACACACACAGGGTTCACTCTAAAGGTTGGACAACAATTTTGGTAAGGAGACTGTTTTAAACAAAAGCCTTCCTTATATGAAAAAAAAAATACAATACAAAGCTTGCATCATTAACGTCTACTTATCCATCACAGGGGATCAGGAGCTTGTTTCTAAACCTATCCAGGCTCTGTCTGCTTCAAAATAAGCTTAAGCTGCAAATTGCTTGTATTTCACTCTGCTGATGGATTTTCCACATCAAATGCTGTACACGATGATATTGCACTGCAAGCCGTTTAGGACAGGAGCACTCTAAACAGGCAAGACATTATTTAATTAGTCTGACCTCTTCCCTAACAGCTATTTCAGAAAGAATTCAGTTGAAAACTGATAGCACAGGCTACATCCTTTCAGAGAATGGAAGCAAACATTCAAGTTATTCTTGTCCCACACCTTGCTTCCTGACAGGTAAAGAGACAAGTGGTTTTCAACAGATGCATCTTATTCACTATGCAGTAGAAGCATCACATGCAAATGAACGGAAACGCAGTGACTGTACAAGTCCACCTCAGGGATGGGGATAAGTCCCCTCTAGAGGGCAATGCTGCGAGGAATTTACGTGCTGAAACACAGAGGCTTATAATGGCTGAACCTCCGCACTTCAGTGTGAACATAGCAACGCTTTCAGCAGCGATAAACACTGGGGAGAAGAACAAAATAAGGCACTTCTTCATACACAGAAGCACTGTTTGAAGCACTCAATAGCAGAACACAAAGATATAAACTTCCAAAATCTGCCTGTAGTACTACAGTGGTAAAAACCACAGTATTAAAACCAGAAGGTGGCTTTTGTATTATGAACTACTGCTAAGCAGTGAATGCCTTGTAAATCCAGCATCAGTGCAACTACTCCAGTAAAAATCATACTCCAGCATCATATCAATTTTGCCACTGCATCTAGGAGATGCAACTGTATCACTTGTGAGTAACAGCAACTCACCTGTCATCTAGAAAGGCATTTTAAAAGGCAAATGTAAAATAACCCCAAACTTCTCCTCCTGTATCCCCAACACTCACCAACAGCTGGCCTGCTCCATGGTTGTAACTTGGAACTGTTACTCAGAAACAGATCTTTGCACCAGCTATATTTCAGCAGCTCTGGGGCAAAGCAGCTATTTCTGCTATCAGCAAACTGCAGCTGATCTACATTAAGTCACCAATCAAGCAGCCTACAGCATCTCTGTTCTCTGAAAAGTGTCTGTACCTTTTCATATTCCTGACTTTCTCATATTCCTGACTTTTTAACTACAAAGCCACCTGAATGTAAGGCAAAGTATTTTTAGGGCAGCCTCCTTCATACACACCCTTTAACAAAAGACTAAATAGAACAAATGAAAAACAAACAGAAAAAAGCCAGCCAAACCCAACAAAAGAAACACAAACAAAAAAATACCCAAGCAAAAACATCCCAAACCAAAAAGTCAAAACAGACTCAACTTTCATTTCACACCTATGCCACTTTTAGAAGTGACAGAGAAGGGGTGAGTACTGTCCACGTGCATAGCTTTTCCTTTAGCTAGAGAAGGCTTGGTGACATGCACAGCTCAGCACAGCAAGCCGAACCAGTCCTCCTCCATTGCCTATCAAGGGTTGTGTCACCACTGCCTTACACACACCCGCAAACAACCTCGGTAATGAGAGGAAGCAAGTGTTCAAAGAGAACCCCTGGGAAAAAAACCACCACAAACACACACCTGGCCATTACATCTTGCTTGAAATGGGTCATTTTTAATATCAGCAGCTCACTGTGAACGAGAGAAATCTTCTTCTGAAAGAAGAGACATCTTTGTATGGAAATTTTAATTTGTTCTACATACAGGGAAAAAAAGAAGACTGAACTTAGAGCCATCCATGGAGTAACAGCTACTAATTAAATGTAAGCAAGGATCTACCTTTTATTAATAGCCCTGCTTACACTACAGAACATTTTTCTAACTTAAGACCTCTGATTCCCTGTCAATATTCTGCACATTAAAGCACAGAGTGACAAACCTCTGCATATGTACAATCTTACAACAAAAACAGGCTACAATGGTTTGCAGCAAGATCAGTTGTCTTTAGACCTGTGTTAAAACTGGGAGCTAGACCTGGCTGAACCCTCAACACTGTGACAGGCATGGCACACCAAATGTTTGCTTCTTAAAGCACTGGCAGGAGGAGTATCTGCTGTTTTCTAGAACATAGAGGTATGTTGGTGGAAGAAGAGACATAGACATCACCCACTGTAGCTTAGGTGGAATTTTTTCCCTACCTCAGCTTCTAAAACATAGAGAACTATTGATAAAGAGCAACAAATTGGGGGTTGGGGAGGGGGTGGAGCAGAAGAGTCCTTTCTTGTAAGGAAAGGTGGAGAAAGCACAGTATAGGTTCCTCTGACTTTCTCATTTGAAAAAAAAAAAAAAAAAAGGTGCATTACTCTCTTTCTTTGTTTCATGTCTAAGAATCTTTTCTCACCTTCCTAAACTGGGATGTGGAGATTCCTTACCATCACTAGATAGAGCCTTTAGCTGGAGCCAGCTGCACCCAGCACAAGACTTACCCACACTGCGTGAGGACACCTACAGAGCTACTGCAATCACTCCAAGGCCCAGGGACACTCACTGCCTGATGCACACTTACAGATGGTCCCACCCTGACAGTGACTAAACACAAACCTTTTGCAATTGGTTAGTGCCAAGGCAGCCAGCTGAGTCTACCTTCACACTTGAAGTGCACATCACAGATATGATACTGTATAGGAACCACCCTCTTCCTGAGGGTGACTAAGACATTCTAAGAACTCAAAGGATAGTTTCTTTTTCTTGACTTTAAACAGTAGGTCCTTACACAGATGTGTATCAGTGCAGTTCATGTGTTTCCTACTTCACTGGAAAACTTCACCACAATAACTTAACAGAGAGACCTGCTAACCATTCAGAAGATGCACAGATAAAAGGAAGCAGGTTCAGTTGTATTTGTTTGCTCTGACACAGCTATATAGTATCTATTCAAAGCACAACAGGTAAACAGATACAGTCAAAGCAATGAGGTAGGGGAAAAAAAAAACTTCACAAAAAAAAACCCCAAAAACAATTCCAGGCAAGAAGTAGTCATAATTCCCCTCAGTTCATGAAATGTCATGCCAATAAATTATAACCTTGGCTTGTAGGTATTCCTATGATGGTGTTCATACTTGCTTCAGCTGGCATTTAAGAATTATTTTCCATAAGTATTCTCCAAATACAGTTGAGAAAGATTATGGAGTCAAATTAACCCTTTAGCATTTTAGTCTCAATCTGCCAAAAATACCTGTTCATTTGGGTAAACTGACATCAAGCAAGAGCCAATTTACTGGAATTAAGATTCCTAGAACTTCCCACTCTGTACACATTTCATAAACAAATAAACAGTCTGTAACTTCCTTCAGAGTTCATTATGCTCTTGCTTATCAGAGTACACTGGATGCTAAACTACTAAAACCTTGGTTTGAATACAGGCATCTGGTAAAGGGACCATGCCCTGAATCTGACATTTACCTTTTATCTATTTCAAGCGATCATCTATTCTGCAAACCTACACTGAGACTAAACAGAAGTCTTCAAACACACCTGAAAACAGTTTTTCTAAACCAAACCCAGCCTGCTTTCTTAGTTTAACTAACAGTGTTTCCAGACTTAACTTTTGACTTATTGATTACTGCTGTTAATTATTGCATAGACAGCACAGGTCATCCAAGTATTTTAGAGCAGGATGAAAGTTTTGGGTTTGGTTTTTTTTTTCCTGTTTCACCTAAACCCTTTGTTTTGCTGTTTTTACAACTTTATTTAGCAATTGCAGTAACTCACTGCTATGGCTTTAATCAGAAGGTTTTATCTGTATGTGGCAGGGTAACATTTAACTTTTTCCAAAGTAACGTGACAAAATATAGAGGTCAAAGTAACCATTAGTGGCTAGTTATTAACTCATGATATAAATTATACCTTCAGCAAGATCCTACATTGGTCCCTGTAAAGGATTAGTTCACTGGGGGATTTAGCATCCAAGAAGGAATGAGGGGTTGTCCTTTAAACTGCCACATGGGAATCACACTATGGGAAGGCACCACACTCAGCCCTTACCAGCTGACAGCACACAACAACAAAGCTTATTTACTCTTCCACTAATGTTGCCATGAGAAGGGTCTTTCACTTTAAGTTCTTTGAAGCCCTTTCCAATCCAAGAATTTTCATAAATACATCCTGATACCAAACTGTGCCACCACAACCAGCCTTATTATCTTCCCTTGTATTGTATCAGCAAGATCAGTTCAAAGTTCATCATTGTCTTTCCTTTACTCCCAGCAAGTGTGCCAAAAATACTGCCTATGGATCAACATCATAAACTAATCACTTAAATGGCTCAGCTGACTAAGAATACCCATTTCTGCTCCTCAGAAAAAACTAAAGTCACGGCCAACCAAGATATGATCCATCTAAATTGCAGATCATCAAGTTAAACTACTACATATTTTATTAGAACAACATATACCCCAAAAAGCATGATAAAGAGGAAGCAACATTTGTCAAACTGCTCTTTCATTCTGGATGCTTCACTAGACGCAGTTGAGCATGCCTCTGCAGCAAGAGCAAGACCCTAACACACCTGTGCTATGATCAGCGCTCTCCTTCCGCCGTGACTGATAATGCTACACAGCAAAGCCATCCGTATCAATGCCTTGTTGACTGGCAGTGCTCTGCTGCTGTAGCAATAAGGTTTAGGAAAAGCTACACCAACATGAGGCCATGACATGCAGGCAGAGAGCAGAAAGCTACTCCAAGTTCATCGGGAACCAGTATTCCTCACAGACATTTGTAGGTTCTAACCAGATTTTTTAAAGCCACCTCAAAAAAGCTTCAGAGTAACATAGAAAAAGATTCATTAGATTGTAAGGCCTCTACATGTCTCAGAAGTTCCATCTTACAGGCTGCTATCCCAACCTAAGTTACTCTGATTATTTAAGTCTGGGCTTCCATCAAGAAAAACCTCATTAGCACCCCAATGAAATCTGGTCTCACCCACAGGAACTCCAGGCTCAAAGTTCTTATCCTGCTAATTGAAGTCCTCAAGCCTACAGAAACATTTCCTTACTCACTGCTACAACAACCAATCAGCCCAATTTTTTTCTGAAGTATTCTCCTATCTCCCATAATTCCCACAGGCACCTTTGTCCCACCTATATTTTATGTTTTCTCTCTTAATTTTTGAATTTTTACAAGTTAAAGAAAATCATTCCTTGGTCCACAACATCAGCACCACCCAAAGTTCACCCTGCACTGTCTGGCAACCTAACCACCACTGCTGTCCAATCACTTATTGCAGATATTGGAATACATGTTTATAGCTCCTCCAGGAACTTAAAAATAAATTAATTTAATTTCTGCAGTTTTAATGGCCGTTGCTTAGGCTCCTCCACCAAAACACAAGCTACATACTCTAAACACGTTAACTGTAGCTCATTATATTCAAAATTAGAAGAGATAGATGGCATAAATTACAGAACAAACTAGCAGATACAGAACAGACCGATACCTTTCAACTCTGAACATTATTGCTGTGGTTTAAAACCAGGGAATTTTCATTCTTTTTTTGCAGAATCCTGATGCCCTAATAAACTCAACCCCCAGACATTTGTTTCCTAAGTATTACTATGACAAAATGACATATTTAATAATATTTGACATTAATGTTTCTTTGAAGGAGAAAATCTGAAATCCTGTTCTTGGATTGGCAGGTTGTGCACACCTAAGCATTTCAGTGTTAAAAAGACATATATGTCATTACAAACACAAGGAGCACACAACTGAGCTCACATCATGAGATCAACTACGGAGTTTTAGATCGCTTACATTTAGTTTAAAATTTAAATGGCTACATGCTAGCCACTTTCAGGTGGTTTCTCTAACACAATCTACTGTTCCCAAAAGATGTTTTACCTGGAAGGAAGCTGCTTATGCTATCTTCTGCGTTTGCTAGCCTATCAGAAACCCTGGTTCATTTAGCTTCCTCTCTTAGGTAATTTTTCAGCCTCAGTGAAAGGCAAGTCACTTACAAAGTGGTAGCAGAAACCAAACCCACCAAAAGACTAATTGAACTGATATAATCAGAATTAAATTCCACAATTCTTTGAAGTCCAGAGGATCCAGTTATGCACTAATAAAGCAGAAACTCTTGTTGCATTGCCACTTGCTACACGGCTGGCACATTACAGCCTTACAAAGTTTTTCAACAGTGTATCTAGTTTCATAACATATTAACAAGAGGACTTAAAGTGGCTATTCTTGAGTTTACAGACAATTAGAGCCACAGTCCTTTATGGAAGAGCTAGATGAAACAAACAGTTCTCTTATACCTCCAGTTTACATTGTTAAATTCTAGCAAGTATATAAGCACACTTCCTTTTTATCCAGACTAATTTGTCACGGGCTGATTTTGTTTCAAACCCAGTAAGCAAAAAGCTGCTTTATCAAACTCAAGCCAGGGATCAGGACAACTCCTCCAACAAATGAACCCTAGAAACAGACTCCGTTTACATAGGAATCTAATGCAGAGTAATATTCATGTGCCTTGGGCAGAACTACTATGACCTGAAAGGGCTTCCAAGAAATCTGTCCCCTTCTGTTGATAGGAAAGAAAAAATGGTAACAAGTGAAAATAAAGCACCCAGTTCCTTTATGACAGGAGAAAGGCAGGTACAGAGTATAGTCACAAGAGAACAGCCCTGCAGTTGTTCTTCAGCACGATAAACACACCTTATGCTTGAAAATGTTAGAATTAATCACCACTAAGCCAGCAGGGATGATTTGAAGAATACAAGAAAGCTGCTCATTTATGAGCTGGGCTAATCTTTTTTCCCCTTTCAGCCTACATCAGTAAAGCTAGCTGAAGGATTATGAAAAACTGAGCTCCAACAACTATCTTATTTTGGAAAAAAACAAAACTACAAGCAAATCTGATCTGATTTACAACTCAAGACTTATTTCTAATTCACTTGTTTAGTAAGCCTGTTGTTCTGCAATTAAGCCAAGTCTTGAAATGCCCGTAGGTCTTAAACACAAATGCTTCGCCAAACCTACCAATATAGCGTCACGTACAATAATTGTGCAGTGTTTGTCCACATTGTGCAATAACTATTTTCTATTTCAGTTAAACATTTATCAAAGCAGATACATTTCTTTTCACACAAAAAATAATTTGAAAACCCCTATGCCTGTTTCCTTACCCATTTCACCTCCTTTAGAGGTTAACTGAATGAACTTTGCTAAAAACCTGATACTGCAGTTTACTTCTGAAAATAATTCAACCAGAAATCCATGCTGAATTAGAAAGTAATCTACAGCAAATCAGGTATTGTGTCTGTGTTCCACAGACCTAGAATGCAGGTTGCAATTACATCAAAAAACCAAAGCGGAGAAATACCAAGATGCTACAAAATAGGAGGAAGTTCACTACTCCACACTGTCTGTTCCCCAAGAAATACATTTCTGTCCTAATTAGAGATGTGGGTTTTGAAATAGGCTTATATGCCTATCTACTATTCTGTATTATTTCAAGTTGCAGTCATTACTTGACAGCTCACTGGCAGGTCGCTACCTACCTTTTGGTCTGTAAAACAATGAAAGACATTTTGGTCTTTTTACCCTCCCAGGCACCAGCACCATGTGACTAATACATCTGGGCAAATCTGCTGGAAAAAATATTTTTTGGGAAAACAAGTCTTTAATCCTATCTTGATATTTACCCTTCCTCCAACACTTCACTTTTGCAATTCTACTAGAAGCATAATACAATTAGCACTAGTATGGTAGCAAGGAATTATTTCACAAAATTAGTTTAAATTCATATTAGCCCCATTTTGATTTTCACTAGACTTCACCAGAAACTTGGAAGAAATTTTTGGTCAGACACACACTTAGTGACATTGGACAGGGGGCGGGAAGGAGGGTTGGCATAGAAGCACAGGACTAAGGGGAAAGGGAGGAGGATTAACATTACAGTGGGCTAAAGTATTACAAGCTGTTCAGAGAAAAAAACTTGTTCAGAGAATGACTTCAGCAAAAATTACTGTTAAACCACTGTTGCTAGGTCAAACAACACATACACATTTGGCAACAGCAATTCTAGAACACTGTATTTAAGCTACTTTCTCTTGGCCACGAGAGAGAACATGTACTCAGACTAGTTTCCTACAGCGGGTCAGCAGTCGTGCACTGGATTTTAATTCTGGGGGTTTTTCAGCTCTTCTCCCCATCCTTTTCTGGCTTGAAGAATTAAGTAGTAGACTTGCAACTCTGAAACAGGTCTCAGGATTATATCTAAACTCAAATATTTCATTTTTAAACTGCCTGTTATATTAGAAATGTGATGTTAACAAAAATGATTGCAAATCGATTAAATTTGTATATAAAACACGGTTGTAAGGAAAAACATTTGGAAGGAAACTTGAAGGAACATCCATGTTAAAGCTTTGGAAACAGAAGGTCAAAACTACAAAAAAAACCACCCAAACAAAAGTTCAGACCAGATTCTACTCTTCAAATAATGAGAAAGCTCAGTTAGTTCTTCATATTTTTCTGAAGCTTGTTGACCAAAAATGGGTTCTCTTAGCCATGGGCGGGGGGGAAAGAACATTGTAACTGTCACACATTTTAGCCTATTACAAGAAACAGATTTTAATATTTCATGACAAAAAGTAATGAAATCAGGGTTCTTGTAGAATGTGTCCCTGCCCTCCACAGGAGGGTTGGAACTTGATGATCTTTAAGGTCCCTTCCAGCCCTAACCCCTCCATGATTCTCTCTTTCCCATTACCCACCTTCCCTTATGGCACTGCTGCCACTAAAGCAGATCTGAAGTTGTGGGAACAGGTCACTAATACCTTTGCGTTCGTCTGCCCAACTTGACCAGCACCCCGCATCCATTGGCACATACAGTAACTCTCCTGTTGAAGAGAGAAACTGTTCTCTGTGAAGGAAGGTCCCTCATTGAAGCCAAGAAAGCAGAAGACAAACACAAAATTACTACTTTTACCACTGAAATGGAAAACACCTTCTACCCAGAAGCAATGTCAGATAGCACAAAACAGGGCCAAGAGAGACCAGAAAGCAGACAGCAAACCACACCACTCACAGCCATCTCAGTTCTTAATGTTATTTATGTAGAAATTCGTGATTGTGATATGCTGTGGTACTGGAAATTATTTATCATTAATACTCATCCCAGCCTTATTAGTGTGACAAAAACATGACAAAGATAAATTCCGAGTTTGTTTAAAGAGTGTTAGCTATTCACAAGATCTTATTACAGAAGTGGCATGCATGATGCTAGAACATTAACCCCATCCTCACTGTTTGCTGCAGGTGAACACTACAGTCAGCTCAACTACTTCTCTGCTGAACTTCCCCCAATCCAGTTTGTGCTCACTGCCTACAAATCCAGCTGAGTGACAACAGCCAACTTCTACCATTACTGATTTAATAGACACCATCTGTTTCAAAATACATATACTCACTCACATTAACAACATCATCCTCTTAGTAGATCATAAAGACACCGGTATTTAAATAAACCAAATTGTTTACCTGATCCTTTTTTCTTCACCCCAAGAAACAGGTGAATCAAGCACAACACAAACTGACAACATTGTTTCTTTATGGAAGAAACAGTCATTATACACAGGCAAACAGGCTACCTGTTTCCAACAGATTGATTTTCCTCTAGCCTTAAAGAAGGATAAACCTAACACCATTGCTTTAACGTTAAGCTACCTCTGTGGAGAAAAACAAGGCCGAGGCAAGCTGTGGGGGGTGCACATGTAGACACTTGTCCGACTAAACCCAAAGAACTTAAGATTTGTGGAGCACAACAGAAACAACTAACAAGAGAGAAGGTACAAAAAATCTCAATCATGAAGGCCACTGTGCTATCTCGGATGAAACTAGTACAGCATCATGCCATAAACCTGTTACCTTTAGCCCTACCTCAAAGGAGGTATGCCAGCTGACTCACAGCAAGTGCCAGAGAACAAGAGGTGCTTCAGAAAAGCCTATCTACAAACTCACTCAACAGGGACCTATTTAACAACAGACCCGAGAAAATTACAGGACAGACAGAGCACCACCTATAAACCTCAACCACAATGGATTGTCCCGTAACTGGAAATATTTTAAGAGTGCAGCAACTAGTTACTGGCTGAAGACATCAAGCAAATCTTCCAGAATCAACACAATCACAGCCACAAGGATGTATTTATTACGTGAATGTAGTCACAATCCTTATCCAAAAGTCCATAAGCAGCCGTCAAACTGCTGGGCTCTCTGAGAAGCAGTACCAATAAGGAAGAAAGGGCAAAAGTACTTCTAAACACATTAGCTAACAAGTACTTTGAATTCATAGTGTCGATTTTTTTAAATATAGTTATGCATGCATCAGTGCACTCGATACTGCTTAGTATTACAATGCTGTGCAGACACGGTTTGCTTTGAAGGGGGCTGTATGTTTACGATACTGATGATACGGATCGGGGCACCCTTCTTTGGTAAGGAACATTTTGATGTGAAATTTCCTCAGCAGCACATGGCAGCATGAGGCAGTCATAGGTGGCTTCCACAACAGTGAAATAAAAGCAAGATAGCCTAAGTCACACCTACCTTATCCCTTAAACAGAATGCATGAAGGAAAACAACGACAACAAAGCTTTTAAACATGTGGAATGAGACACACACTGCCTCATTCCAATCCTGCTTCACTGAGTATTAAGAAGAAAAGGCCTTTCTTTAAGCAACTAATGGAAGATATAAGATACACACACACATACTTGCTGGGGCTATTCTGCGGTGCCTAGCAAGTTCACCAGGTTAAAACTAGAACTAAATTATCCATCAGATAAAAACCATGGTTATTTCAAATGTTTCACATATATGTTACTCATCACTAGATCTTAAAACATGTTAGGAAAGAGGAAAAGCATTGTTCTAAAATAACTGTAATGCAAAAAACCCAGACATTTATCTCAACTTGAGCTAAGGGCATCACAACAAAGCTGACATAACACAGCTACAGCTCAAATCACTTTCAGTAACAGCACAAGCCTTCCACGCAGAAGATGACCATGTGCACTCTGCTAACTCGGACAGCATTTGGAGCAAGAAATCTGAAGAATTTACTTTATATACTTGAAAACTAGTTTTAAACAGGTCAGGATTATGTCTTGGTGCAAATGCCTGTTTTAAAAAACTTAAACGGAGGTGTAGCCTACTCCATCAGGCAGATCAAAAGACAAAGAAAGACAAAGCAACATCACCCATTAATAAACACCTATGCTCACAACACCCAAAAGCCACATTAGGAGCCCCATCCACTAGTGTCAGGTAATTAAGTAGCTCCAGAGAAAGCCACTCAACCCAGGCAAGGCTTCTTCAACCAAATACCTTCTTAGTAGACAGGTTGTTCTGCCAATGATATTTAAGCCCTTGTAAAAAGGAGAAAGGAGACCAGCTCTAACTTCAAACTTAACAGATCTGCATGTATAGACAGTATGTAACTTACTACTACTCTGTAATAAACCTCTCAGAAGAAACCCAGAACCATTCTTATTAACACACGTGTCTCTGACACTTGGGAAGTATCTTTAATTGCTATCACAAATTACATGTTATAGGCTGGAAACCTCCCCCACACCCGATATGAAATCGGAAATTATTATTTGTTAATAATAATTACTGTCTTTTATTGTCCTCTTGATTTCCTAAATTTAGGCCTAAGCAGTTCTTCATTTTCAGGCTGACAAGTATTTCAGCATTCACTTCACAGACGTTTCAGCAGCTGTCCCCACAGTCTTTGCCTTTAGTTTAGAAAATGTGTCCAAAGTTGACAAAAAAAGGGGAAAGCTGACCAAACCAAAACTGTTCCAAAGCTTCTCCCCTTCCTACTATGGTAATTCCAGCCACTCTAGTTCATGAATACCAGAAGTGCTGTAAACAAAGTTTGTAAGAAACATACACAATCTAATTCTGATCTATACAGAGAGGCAGGGGTTTGTCAGCTACTGTTTGCCCAGAATATTGTACAAGAGGGCACACACACATTATAATTAGCTCTGACAGAAGACGGTTACAGAGTTCTTGAAGAAAGACGAGGTTGGAGCGGTGGGTAAGCCGCTCAAAGGTGCTAATTCAATAGCTGTCCCATCAATAGCAAGTCGGACCCACAAAAAAGTTGGGAGCAGACAAAGAATACAAACTGAGCACTCAAGGCTGGGTGGAGCATAGGAAACAGTACAGGCAGAAGAGTCAGCAGTACACGCAAGACAAGCCTTGCATACAGTCATAAAGGTACGTATTGATGCCACCTTCCTTTCTGGAACAGAAATGAACAAGTTACTCCTGTACCGAAAGTAACTGCCATCGTTTCAAGGACAAAAATCAACCCAAGTTACAAGGAGGCAAGTGTTATCTTGGATTCTTCATTGCTCTTAGCATGGATTCATTTTTAGACACAGGCATTTAGTGAACACTTCCATTGAACCCTGTAACATCTACTCTAAGTGAATGAACTACATCTTATAAAAAAGCCACTGCCCTTTAATTTAATTTTGGACAAATTAAAAGCAAAGGCAGTCTCATCTGTGTCCATCTACCATAAAAACTGGACTCCAGAAATGAGACAGACCCAAGAAAAAGTAGAAACCTCAACCTGCTTCAGAATCATATGTGTCCAGGGTTACACTTACTCTGATCAACACTGAATTCAGGAGGGAATGCCACGAGCCACATCTGGAATAAGAGAGCACTTCTAGAAGCAGCCCCTCCTAGGTGCTTCATCTGATCCCTATTGTATTCCCCAAATCCTTTGTTCTAATGCCTTTCCTACACAACTTTAAGTCCGAGCATCAGCATGACCCCCATGATGCAGCAGTACCCGAGTGGTACAGCAATGCTCTTCCAGACCCATATTGTTCAAAGGGCTTCCAAAATCTTGAGATGTTATTTTATATTAACTCGGCACGAGGAAAGGTAATGCAATTAAGCCTGTATACTAATAGGAGTTACTCTACTGCGGACATCAGAGAATGGAAGGATTGTTCATGTGTCCACCCATTACCCACTGTAACCAAGAAGTTACATGAATGAATAATAGCACTAAGCAACAATACAGGGGTTTCTCTCTATTTAAGAGACTCCTGTGTGTAAAAGACCTGCACAAAAATTATAATTCTTATCTAAAGTGGAAATAAAATAAATTCAACAAGTGAATATCCACATCGATAAATCAAAATGGTTATCAGACAAAAAAAAAAAATCTGGCTTTGCAACAGTGACTGGTCACTTCTCACTATCAGACAAATCAAGATTCACCCTGCAGAAAAATAAGCCTCAAAACAGAATACGAGATTTGTTTCATTTCAGAAGGTTCCTGCAGCATTAGATTCTACCCAAAAGAAGAGACTTCATTGTTACGGCAATTAGTATTCCTCCACCCCAGCAAAACGCAAGCAAAGGGAAAAAAAAAAAAAAGCTATGAAAGGGTAATCTAGCCATTTCGCAGCTTTGCCTCCTTACTCCACCCAGTCTCTTCTCTGCTCAATGGCTGCACACAGCATCCATAAACACCGTAATATCAAAAGAAACACACAAAAATGAGATCCCTGAGAACAAGTGAGAAATTTGCAATAAATCTTTCTGTTTGAAAACATTTTCTTTGTTTAGTTCCCTAACATCATCTTCACATTTAACAAAATTACTCTAAGGGCAAATAACATTTTGATATCAGACCCTCCCTCTTCTGAAGACCAGCCAAAGGCTGCACAATCATTTACAAAATGATCACCTCTGAACGTAGGTTCTTTAGCCCCCGTCCCCTAATTCCATATAAACAATACTGTCATAGGAATATACACTTAAAAGAATCTCCACATAAATATATTAGGCCAGGTCAATATGCCCAAACATTAATGAACATCTTTTTACCATAAATAAAATATTTTTAATATAGATTAACCTTCCACCATCCCCTGGTTAGGTAATTCGTTATGAATTGACTTGACCTGCAACACCCAAGCCCTCTGCTGCAGCACTATCAGCAAGGATATTTTACCAGTAATACTACCGCAAAGAAAGAGAAGGTGTCACATTATTATTGGTATTAAAGGTCAGGTTTAATTGCATCCACCTTAAACAAACAAATAAATAAAAAATCTCATGTCCACAGAACAGAGTATACCCTAAACTTTTTAAGGGAGGCACCACTCCCACCCCCCAACTTCCATCAAAAGCCTTGCTTGCATAAAGCTTCCTGACGAAACAAAACCTCAATAATAGTGGTAACTAGAGCATTTTAGCACACTCGGTTGTTATTAAAAGGTTTTCAAGGAAAAGTCTGTGTGGCTGTAGACAACCAGGCAGCGATATGACCCCAAGAAGGAGAGATTAGGCCTCCCTCCCCCGTTTTTACCGCAGCTGGTTCTGAAGGTTTGAGCCACCTCCTATCAATGCTTTCCCAGCTAGATCACTGCAGGAAAACAGGGTGGATGTGAAACAAATTCTTAAAATAACACCAACTCCTTTCCCTAATATTATCAATCCTCGTTTTGCTTTCCGTGCTGCGGCCGACGCCGGAGATGTGGGCCAGCCTCTGCCCAACGCCTGCCTTGCCCTCGGAGAGGACGGAGGAGAGGAGAGCCGGAGGAAACCCCCCAGGAGAGATTCAGGGAAAGGATGCTGGGCATCCTCTCCGGCACACATACATCGGGCTCCTCGCCCCAGTCTGCTTTTTCATCATTATTCGCGTCTGGCCCATCGCCTCCTCCCCGGCATCTTGCTAAGTCACCAGAAGAAATGAAGCGGCCTAAGCTGGGGGGGAGGACACGAAGGCCAGGACAGCCGGAGCCCACCGCAGGGGCTCCTCTCCCCTCACCCCACCCGCTCCCTTGTCTGGCCCACTCCTCCCCCGCGCCCTGTTTTCCTGCTAAGTCACCGGCAGCGAGGACGGCGCTGAAGCCCGGGATGGGCCAGGGGAGAGGGGAGGGAACCGCGCCCCAC
>VZTU01009267.1:432875-469363 GCA_013400835.1 Zapornia atra
CGGCCTGCTGCCGGGCCCCGCACCCGGCCCTGGGCCTGCACTGGGCTCGCCGTGGAGTCGCCCTGGGCTCAGGAGCGGTAGCTCCTCCTAAGCGTCTTTCCCAGGCGTCCGTTGCCTCGCGCTCCGGCTGTTGTGACGCCCTGTTGCCGGCCCTCTTCTCAGTGGCAGAGTGGTGGGGATGTCGGCGTGGAGCAGGCACCAGTGAAGAGGCTGGTGCTGCTGGAGGGGCCAAAAAGGAAGGACCAGGCAGATAGATCCTGTTTCTGTTCATCTGCACGGTGTTGCTTGGAGGACACCTTGGGCTGCCCACACCGTGTGCTGCAAAGCACACAGCATCCCCTTCAGCGCCATGTGCAGTGCTGGCAGAGCTGCGTGGTGGGCCCTGCAGTGCTGCTCTGATGCCCGTGAAGGAGCTTCACCCTAACCAAATGGGCCCAAGTGCCAAGAAAGTTCTTAAAGTGGAGTTACACTACTCCTCTCTGCAGGCTGTGGTGTTCGGTCTCACTGCAGAGACACGCTGCTATGGCATGTCCTGGCTCGTGTGGAATCTGTGCCTGAGACAGCACTGATTCTAGTACCTGTGTCCAGACCTAGAGTCACCAGGTCTGAAGGAAGCATGTGCATCATTTGTGATCATTGCCTCTGTATGACTGGACATCAGGAGCTTGGTGTGTCCCTGTGCATCAGGTGTATCAGTGTTGCCAATGGGAGAATGGGGCATAGATCACTGATAATTTAATCCACGTGCTCAAGAGTAGAGAGTCCTGGGGAAACGGGCTGCTGCCTCCCTCAGTTGCTGCTTGACAAACATAGTCAAGCAGCCAAGTACATCAGATGCCAAATTCTTCCCTCGGTTTTTGGTGTTGCAGTCCTTAGAGTCTCCAGGGGTTTCAGTACTGGTGACAGCAGCCCTTACCCTGGGTGCTTTGCAAAATGCTCTGGTAAATGACCAAGATGAGCTTGCAGTGGACTAAACTGGTGTAACTGCTTCCTTGCAGTAAATCCAGATGTGAAACAGAAAGAGTCCTGCTGTTACAGGAAACGGTTACATGTGTTGTTACCAAAGACCGGTGACCAAAGTCACCTTTAATGTTGGCACTGTAACAGCACAATACAATGCTTAACGTGGGCCATAAAGTTTTCTGAAATGCTGATGTGAGGGAATAAGTCATTCCACGTGTAGAATTATCTGTATTGCAAAAGCTTGAAGAAACTTCAAGGGACACTGAAAATGTCATAATCAAAAGCTGTATAGTTTATCTCTTTCTGTTGCAGGTAGCAACTGAGATTACTAATATCTAAAATCTCCATATGTAACGAACCTCCCTCTGTTTCTCTACTGAGGGCCCTTGACAGTGTTGCTACCAGCTTCACTGTTGTGCTGTGGGTTATGGTCAGTCACTTTCTCATTTGTTTCTGTAAGCAAGAGAGGGCTATTTAAACCCAGCACACAATGTAAACATCAAATGCATCCAGGATAAATTTTGAGTATGAACCTGCACTCAGCTTTTTTTTTTTATTGATTAGATTACAAGGTTTAGATCCATTTAAGGCTTGGAAATTTCTTACAGTTTACAGCCAGAGGTGATGGTATCACAGACATTCCCAAGTGCACTGGTGACATGGGCTCAAAGTATAGAGTAATTCAGTTTTGATACTGACTAATGTAATTAATGATGAGATAAACAGTTGGGTAAGTTAGTAGGCCAGATTTCCAGTGAGGAGATAATGCAGCACGAGTCTAATCATTTGATGGGGGATTGGACCCAATGATCTCTTAAGGTCCCTTCCAACCCCTACAATTCTGTGATTCTGTGAAATTAAATCTATTTCCAGACATCAGTGAATTTTCCCAACACTTTAATGAGATATTTTATTCTCCTTTTACACCTGACTTCCCTTGTAATATCATTGCTCAATACTGGAGTGGGAAAAACCCCAGCTCCCAACGCAGCTGAACTGTGAAGAGCCTCAGAGCCTATTTTTCTGCATAGCTTCCTTGATCACCATATGTGCACCTTGATAATAGCAAACACATACCCTGCACCTCAGCGGGGATGAGCAGAACCAAACTGCATAGCTCCTGGTTCCTACTTCAAATTTTCCTTCAGGATATTCCTGAAGCAAATGTTTCCAATTTGCAGAGCCACACTTCAGGGTGAGCCAGGCTTCTTCAAGGGGGGGTTTGCCATGCGGGGTGGGCACACAAAGCTCTACACTGGAGATTACATGCTCGAAACGTTACATCAAACCTTGCTGAAAGGTTTCTGCTGAACATGGCAAACTTCATTCATTGATAATTCATGTTGCCTGTGAATGAAAGTTGTCATTAATATTCTATGTGGGTATATATTTGTGTAGGAAACATCCACAGTGACTGTACCACTGTAATCAACTAATTTACATGTTGCGAGTCCATCACAGTGCCTGACCTACAAAAAGATGTGAGCTGTTACAGCTACAGAGCTTTGAAAGAGAAAAAGTTGCACAGAAATGTCTCTGCAGATTTGAATGGAAAGATCAACTCAGCTTTAGGTTGGGAATAAATTCTGGTGACACAAATACTGTCCTAACTAGGGGCCTGAGCACATAGCAAAGGAAAATTAACCTCTAGCTGCGTCTTGCATCCAATTTAATGAATCAATAGGCATGTCTACCTGTGTCATTAACCCTGTCATTGGAATAAATCACAAGAAAGGAGAATTTTCTCATCTTTTTCTTCACTGGTAAATAGTGATTTCTCTGTGGCTCAAGCAAGACCTGGCTCTAGAACTGCAAATTCACCCACTTTATTGTTTCTAGAGATGGGAGAACAGGCAAGAAGTCTCTGTCAATGCAGTTTTTTTAATTTTAACATCACTTATGGGTTAACTTCAAGATACTGAAAAACCAAATCGGAGAGAACACACCTATGTGTGGGGAAATGCTGTGTTCCCAAAGCAAAGCATAGCATGAAAAGCATTCAGATTAATTTTTAATTTATCTTCAGATTTTTGAAATCCACCTTCCAGTACTCCTGTGGCCTCCCCTATATGTTACTGACATATGGAAGAGGGCAAGCGGTAACCGTATCCCTCTCTACCCAGGCTTAATAGCATTAAAAAGAAGAGAAGATAAACAAGTCTGGTCTCTAATGTGTTTCAGTCTCGAGAACCTTGGCCTTGTGCAAAGTCTTCTCCCTTTGCAGCAGAAGCTTTTACTGAAGCAAGTCCCTTTCCAATTGTACTAGAAAGAAAAGTGAAGATGAAGTTTTCAGCAAGTCTTCCATATTTACCCCAAAAGTTCACACACCTGTATTTATTCTGTGCTAATTCTCAACTTCACCTGTCACCAGTCATAGGTTATAAAGAGTTTGTGCTGCTAACAGTGACAGTGTTGTCTTTCTGTCCCTTGCTTCAGGAGTCTGTATTGCTGTGGATGTTATTGCCACATGGTTCCTCCTTTAAACTCACACATTAGTCCAGGGGCTGCTTTTCCGAGAGCCACAAGATTAAAGTCCAGGCACCAGTAGCATTTTGTCAGCTTACCTGTTTTGGGTTACTGGCTGTACGCTGACCAAGGACCTTATATAGTTTTTATTGTCCACCTTGGAAGTACAGCGCTGTCTGACAGCTGTAAGCCTTGTTAAGTCCCAATTTATCTGCTGGCTACTTTGTGTTTTAGTATACTCAGTGTCCATTGTGCCTCTCATTCAGCCACTGAGATATTAAAAATAACCTTTCTTGTGAGCTGTGAAGACAAGTATTGCATAGAATAACCTTGACGAAGTTTCTAACATAAGAGCACTAATTGCAGGTAGTAATTCCCATACAAGAGGATGTTTTTCATTTCCAAATTTATATGATAATTACATTTATTCAAAGGATGAATATACTTATTTTTGAAATTTTAATGTTTTCAGCAAATTATTCCTCTTCAAAATGTTTTTACAAGTTAGAGAGGATGACAGTAACACATACATCCCAATTAAAAGCATAGTAAAGCAATGCAGAGATAAGAAAAAATCCACCCTCCAATTTAATTGGGCATGCACTTTTGCATGCAAAATATGCACGCGGTTTTGATGCTAATGTGGAGGTGTACTACAGCTGAACATGCAGATTAGGTCATCATAGACTCCTGTAGCTAACTGGAATAATTTGTGTGCATAAGCACCTGATTTGCATGGAAAACTGCTGCAAGTGCACATGGAAATATTTTCGATCAGGTAAATCATCCCTCAATCACACAGATGTGTTTCTAAGCATATTGCAACTGCAATTAAGCAAGGTGTGATGTACTGGAAGCCTTTGTTGTACCTCAGCAGCACTTTCACACCTACAACCTTTAGAAATCACACTTCCAAATGAAAGGAAAGAATCTGAGCACCCAGGCTTCCCAAATCAAAGTAAAACACTATACTTTAAGAGATGGTCAGGGTGAGGCTTGGGGAGAACAGCCCTAGGCATTAACATGAGGTAGGAGCATTAAAGGAGGGGAGCACAAACTAACATCCATGTATTCTTAATCCATAGTTATCCCAGATTTGGCTTAAACTGCCTTCTGGAGGGCTTTTGAAGGCCCTTTTTCTTTTGAAGTGCTTACCTTTGGTCACAGCATTTCTCCTGCAAATGGGTTTATATTTTTAAAGAGACTGAGAGAAACTTTTCTGCCAAGTAGATCAATGGAAGTGCTGCTGAGTCAAAAGCATAGTTAAAACCGAAGCAAATATGTTGCTTTTTTAATTCTTTAAATTCCATTGCTAATTATAGTAATGTGTAATCGTGTATGTTGTTACTGCCGACACTATCCACCCCCCTTCTAAATTCCTTTCACTTTATTCTTTTTCATGTGAAATAATAAAGCACTGCCAGCAATGCTAAGTGGCATTGTTTGAATTTTATACAGTCACCATACAGCAAAGGGTACTTTCGTTGCACTCAGCCTGACATTGAAAAGGTTCTCATGTTATTTTTCATGCTTTTATAATTCCATTGTTTATATATAACATAGAAATCTGGAAGTTGCTTCTAAGTTAAGAATTTCTTCCCTCTAAATCGTTTTCAGCCATACGTGTTAGTTTGTTGTTTCAGACTCACCAGAAGCTCTTTAAAGTTCTGCTTTTACAGCAGAAATCTGTTGCTTAAGATACTGTAAACCAGCAGGGAAATAGGGCCTCTGCCCCAGGGGTGCCGCAGCATTCTAACCAGGGCTGCAATGGGACAACCACCTTGATTTAGTTCATCCATGAGGAGTAGGGAAAGATGTAACTCATGAGGTCATTTTCACTATAGATGTGGGCAATGGAAAGAGCTGTATAGGAACTGCGAAGTGAGGCTGTTCTAGAGACAATTTATCAACAGTTACTGCCTTTGTAATCCCTGTGTGTCTTGTTGACATAACATCTCACTCTTCTGGTCAGGTGCAACAGCAAGCTGAGCCAGAGCTGCTGCCTTCCCAGAAGGACTTGGCCACTAAAGTTCTTACCAAGCTGACAGAGGAGATTTGACATGTGCAGGCTAAGGTATGCAGGAAGCCTGGTCAGCAGCTGATGAAAGGTGATTTTTGAACTTGCATGTCTTCTAAACAAAAATACAACCCCAAAGAGAAATACTTACAGGCAAAACAAATGCTTTTTTCCCAAAGTACAATCTATTTAACTAATAAACCTGCTCCAAACTTTAATAAGCTGACAGTCCATGCCGCCATTAAAGTCAGCAACGTTTTACAAGAAATGGAACTACTCAGACCTGTAAATGCCATACTGGTGCTTCATTTCTAAAAAAGTTAGAATATTGTTACTAGATAATTGAAATTCTCTTTTAGATTAGAAAATTCATAACTACCGTTTCTCAGTAGCGTCACGAATGTTATTGGTCTAACTGGAAGGCTTAGGAGTTTAAATAGGTGTGTGCTGAGACAGCTGTCAACTTCTAAAAAGCTGGTCCTGGTTTCTTTCTCATAGGAAGGAATACTGCAGCTTCCCTGCTGCCAGGAGGTAGGTGGCTCATAATGCCTTGTGATTCACGTACATGAGAATGTACCACGAACAGCCCATGCACAGATACTCACACGCCCTAATCAAATTATATGTTTGACACATTCTTAAAATGAAACTTTCTGAATGCAATTATACTCGTTAGTTGTGCTGTGATTCAGATTTATGTTAGCCACTAATGAAATACTTTAGTGGAATTTGGCTGTTCTTCATCTCAAAAGGGAACAGTAACCTTAGTTTGTTCTTTTACCACTGGTTTTCCTCTGGACAATGGCTATAATTAATACTATGTTGTCTAAAATGGGTTGTGAAGGACCACTTAGAGCCATCACCTGTTGTACATATTTTCTAGTAAATGTACTGAAAATTGTAAATGGAAAAAAAAAATCTAAGATTTAAAACTTTAGGCAGTCAGCAAATGCACAGAAAGAAAGCAGAGGGGTACTACGCTGCTACACAGGTGGACATCCAGCACTGAAAATGGTAAATGGCAGAAGCAGTAAAATGATTCATTCTGCAGTACATGAGTATGTCTATCTCTCTAGTTAATCACTTCGAGCTGAAGCTGTCATTCCAAAGAGTCAGGGAAACGGTAGGAAGAATGTTGGTTCATTTTTGGGACAGCTCCACATTGTTAACACTGATGGACTGCAATGTTGTCCTGTGCTTAGTTCTCTCCTCTTCTTTTGGACAAATCATTTAACCTCTTTACAATGCTTCTTAAAACATTAATGCCAGCATTATTAATGTGTGTCTATGGAGTTTCTTCTTCAATAACTGTCACCACAAAAATAATATTAGCAAGTATAGGAGAAAATTGTTTTCAGACTGCTGTTAAAGTTGTGGGTGGATGTGGTATAGTGCCCTCAGTGACCTCATTATGTTTATATATATCATTAGAAAAAGATTTGTTTCAGGATGTACCATTTGTTGGCATGTGGTTATTTTTTGTCATTGAAAAATGTCATTTGTGTTACTAAATAATGACAGTTCTTATTTGGGATTGAGAAGAATTTCTAATCGAGACTGATTTACTAATTCTTAAAAAAATGGGAATGAACTCCTCTTTGGTTCATTTACAGAATCCCAGTAGATTTCTATTTGGCCTGGAGAGTTTTCTCTGTCCCCGTTTTCAGGCTTCATTGTGTTATCTGTATTCACTTCTTTATCTTGTATGGCAGCTCTTTCATTATTAAGCAGGCTCTGTGAGGGATGTACTTGGTTAGAACACAGGTGGCATTTTATGGTATAAGACAACACAAAGTATGTCCTGAGATTTCTGACGTACTGGTAAAGCAGAAGGTTTCTTGATACAAACTGTAACACATCTAATCTGTAGTAGTGTTTCAGAATGTATTTACAGAGCTCCTCTGGAATTCTTCAGAAAACAAACAAATGATTTGCCTCTTTTAAGGATCTGTTCAGTAGATGTGAACAAGCCAAAGATACTGACCAGTCAACAAGAGACTGAGAACTGCAGAAATGAAGAGTTTGGGTTTGCAAAGTTGTTCCTCCCCATAGTGATATTTCCTAGGACTCTTTATTTCTTTAGACTTAGAATTAATCAGACCCGTGGAATGTAACACAGCTGAAAGAAAGATCTTCTGGGTTTAATTGGCAATGTAACATAGGCACAAAAACCCCAAACAGTGTTGGGGGGGGAGGGAGGAGGCACTGATTACATACTGTGCCAGAATAGTTAAGTTAGGCAGGGTTGTTAAAATTGAAAAGAAAAAGTTATGAGGAAAAAACCTGAAGCATTTGGGAAAAGTGGCTTGGATTTTGGAGGGTATGGACTGCTGCTTTCTCCATTCCTACCTTCTCCATCTATTGATGCTCAGGAAGCTTCCACTGTTTATTTTCATGTGAGCAGAACTGGGCTCTGTGTGCTAGCACAGCTGCTGGAAGCATTCTTTCAATGTAGAGAAATACCTAGAGGCAATTCCAGCAACACAGCTCTTATTTTAACTTTCTTCAAGAAAAAAACCTAAGCACTGAAAATTGTGATGATTACATTTTAATATCCAAAGAAATCAGAGAAGTTTTAAATGTGTAAGAACAAATGTTCAAGAGAAAATAAAGCAAAAAACCCTTTCCACCTTCGAGCTAAGACATGAGTCTTCAGAGTGTATCACCTGCCAGACTCCATGCAGTTGTACAAACTACCTTTTGTAGTGCAGGGTGTTTCTCTCACAAGGGAATCCTCCCGTGCTCCAAGTTAATTATGTGTCTCTCCTCTCCAGTTTCTGTAGTACCTAGAAATTTAAGCTAATGTATTCTATTTTAGGTTTCTAAAAGCTCACAGTGCTGTGATATCTATGTACTAATCTGAAAAGATTCTAAAAATCTGAATGGAGGGAAGTAAGAGGACAGCAAGGGATCACCCTGGTTCTCGCAGAACGTAGTATCTTTTGGCTGGCTTAGTTGTCCTGAAGTAGTGCAGTATGCTGTGCAGAATGTGTACATTTTAATGAGGTGAGTTAATCCTATATTCTAGGAAAAGACCGTGGTGGCATTATCTGTCATTGCTTACAGTGCTGTATGTGTGAGCGTGCACAGAACTATTCCTGGACTGCCAGACCCCTTAAGGAAGAACAGCCTTTTAAAGGGAGCTACAACGTAGTTGCTTACAGGCTGCTAATCAGTCACTGCACTGAGCATCAGAACCAAGAGGTGACAGCTGTGTTTGCTGTGAGCACTAAAGAGTAGTGGGGACACCAGTGTGGGACTGGTTTTTGCAAGTTGCAGGGGCTCAGCAGCGCCCAGCTCCAATTTGGATGGATATTAACAGAAAGAGTGCCAC
The DNA here is from genome assembly GCA_013400835.1 of Zapornia atra. NCBI lineage: Eukaryota > Metazoa > Chordata > Aves > Gruiformes > Rallidae > Zapornia > Zapornia atra. Next base: position 441,656 of record VZTU01009267.1, read on the forward strand.
AGAGTTTACTGAGGTAATGCCAAATGCTGAGGTTTTGTAATAAATCCTGTGCCCAAAGTTTCCATCATCTTTGTCCACAGCTGGAAGTCTTCAAAGCCTGTTAGCAAACAGCAACAAGTATTCCACTGACACCTAAGATGGGCAAAACAAATGCCAGCAGTGCTAAACGTCACGCTTGGAAATGACAGTCATACCTGTTCAGCAGCCCTTTACCAGCAGAAGAATAAGAAATAATGTGGGTCCTTGCTGATGGAATGCATTGCCAGTCAGAGAAATGGGAAGCGCTCTCAGATCAGAAAGAGCTGAGCCAGCTGATTGTGCTGGAAGTTGTTCTGTGCCAACGAGCTGTTACCTCGTAACTTGGTAGTCCAAGCTCCAATACAGAGTCAGAGAACACAGGAGAGCCTCTGCTAGACTGACGTTTAGACACTTGGCACTGGAAGTCAGCTAAAATCACTGGATTCTTCTCTTTCTTTTCCATGGAAATGTAGACAAGTTTGCAGGTGCACACACTAAGAGCCAAATGTACTACAGTGCCTTTTTGTCCCCAGTGCTCACGAGAGCACTGGTGGGACGCGCGAGGCATCTGCCTTGGTGACTGCAGAGGGGAGTGATGCTCTGCAGGAGGAGGTTTCTGTAGGACGGGGAAATTCTTTTGCTGGCTGGTGATGGTTGTGCTCTGGTGTGCAGGTCCCTGGCTCACCTATAGGTTCTGACAAAGGCTGGCAGTAATTCTGTTGGCAGAGGCTGACCAGATAAAGGAGGGTAAATGCTGCTAAGCAGTAGTCAGAGATCATGCTCATGCTGATAAGGGCTCCCTAAGAACCAGGAAGTTCTTCTCCAGCATGGATGCAGGACAATCAGTTGTCCAGCTGAAAAAAGTTAAAAATAATATGAAGACAGCAACTTAATTAGTTTAACATTCATTCCTGTCTTGATGAATCTCTGAAATACTTTGTTCCACCTTTAGACTGTAGAGAGATACTCTTCCTATAATTGCAGGGCTATTATGAAAATTGGAATGAGAAAAAATAGGAAAAAGAAGGCTACACCAGATAAGTAGGTTAATTCCAGGGAAGTTCAGACACATGCAAGTGCTTCTAAAATGGTACCAGTACTTTGTCTAAGTGTTTCTGACAGATGGCTTCCCCAAACTGAATTCTGGAAGTGAATTAAAACATGAACTCTTTGTCTCAGCTATTGTGTTGCTCAGGCCACCAACACTGAAACAACACGTAGGAGGAGAATTAAAGGGACAGAGTGACAGATCACAAGAGTATTTGCCTGACCACCTTCCTTTCTTTCCTGATATTAGAAGTTTATAACCTTTTGGTGCAAAGATACATGTCATTTAATAGATTCTTCACTCGAAGTGTGGTAGATCACTGGCCCAGGTTGCCCAGAGAGGTGGTGGAGGCCCCATCCCTGGAGATTTTCAAGGTTGGGATTGATGGGCCTCTAAGCGACCTGCTCTAGTGAAGATGTCCCTGCTCACTGTAGGGTGGGACTAGATGGGCTTTAAAGGTCCCTTCGAACCCAATACATTCTATGAGTCTGTGATTATCAGATATAGACACTGTGTGTGTGTATGTAACACAGTGTAGGTACGTACTGTCACATTTACTATACTGCTGAAAGCCTGAGCTGAACTTACCACACAGTCAGAGAGCTGGACAGCATTTATTTCATACAAAGAGACTTCTTCAGGATTAACCACGTCTACTACTTCACTATAACATCACTTGGCTGTTTCTCAGTGCACATTTTCAGCTCATAACGTCTTTTAGCTGCTAAACAGATCCTGTGGACGCTTCCTTGGCGCTGCAGTTAGAGGTGAGCTCTTGATCTTGTGGCCTCACAGCAAACGTTAACTGCTCACAGACAGTGCTTGCAGCTTGGAGAAGCGATCCGCCTTCTGCAGTTCCCAGCCTCTTCTTTCTGTCCCTGTGGTATTCCCTCCCTTTGTGTGATGAATGGATGAGAGAACATCGAAGATAAATGTAACCAGAGTGAAAAATGCCTCTAGTTTTACCTGGATCAGTGTCATGGTGTGTTTCATCATGTGGCTGCAGGTAAACTTTGCCTGGGACACACGAACGGGCTGTGTCAGCCTAGAAATGAGCAGATGGATAAAGCATGTGGCTGCTTCTCTCAGCACCAGTGCCAAGCTACGCTGGTTTAAACTGGGATGTTAGAACTACAGTATACCTCCCTCCAGCATTTGTAGCATATATGCAATGAAAAGAGAAAAACTGGTTCCACAATCTCCACTTGGATAAACCAAAATGTTTCTGTTAACTGCAGTTAGAGTATGGCTGTTTAAGAATTGGCAAGATCCACCCCTAGGCCACCTCACCTCCTGGTAGCCTGATCCAGCTCTTCCCACAGACAGAGGTTTGGATGAAATTAACCAAGTCATAGCAGGAGCGAACATAGCCCTGCTCTGATCAGCCATCTGACTTTTGTACAATGATTGTAATTAATGAACAACATTATTTTCAGATCATTTTTAATCCACGTAAGAGCTTGACATTAGCTACTTACTGTATCCCAAGACCAACTTAAAAAGATTGCAGAGCCTCATCATGGCACATCTGAAGCTGAGCAGAAAATGTCAGTACTTGTGATAGCTTTTTCTTTAAGATCTTGTAGTAATAAAATGAATTTTCATAGCAGAGCTTAGGATGTTTCACTGTGATGCTGACAGTACTTCAGAATTCTTTACTGATGTATTTTTGTGCACTTCATTCTTCCTTTTCCACTGCCTTGCTTCTTGTAATTTACATATATGCAAAATGAATGTTAAAAAAATCAAATCAAAATTGTGGCCTTTCTCACTAAGGTTTTGCAAGTGTTAGTAATAAATCAGGGTGCAAGGCAAGTGGAGAATCTAGCCTTCAGGCATGAACCTGATTTCACATTATTCTTGTCCAGTTCTTTGGTTTGATGTTGTTCTTCCTTTTTATCAGCATTTTTACTAATTAAAAATACACAACCAACTATGCCATTCAAAAATTGTTGTGAAACTCATCAGCTAATACAAGTTTTAATCTGGAGTGTTGAGAATGATGGTGAGAAGCAAGACAGGATGAGGTGGGGGTAGGGAACTTGCAATATTTTAAAGAAATTGGAGGAGAAGGCGAGAAGCTCGTTTGATTCTCATTTAGCAATTAAGGCAGGAGTCTGTCTTTATCTGTTGTAATGGTCAGAGGGAAGAAAAGAGAGGAGGGGGCGTGAGTTGAGCGTTGCTTTGTGAGCATACAAGTTGTGATGAGAAAGACGAATATGGCCAAAGAGAGGAGTTAATGCCAGTGTGCCCAGTAAAAACCCGCCTTAGCTGGGTGGCAGGCAGCTCGGCAGAGCCCCTGCAGCCCTCGCATTAGCCAGGTGGCCAGTTCCTCACTCTGCCTTCCAATGAGATGATCGTCAGCTCAGAGCCAGACAGGATGCCAGGTGGCCAGATCCATCCCACAGCATCCAATTAGCAGTGACACTGGTTGGGAGCCAAGTAGAAAGGCAGCCGTGAGGCGGGGAGAGGGAGCATCGCCACCGGTCCAGCCCTGACATCAGGTCCAGCTGCCTTGAATTGTTCTAGAAAGCTGGATTTCTTGGAGTCTTCACTTTGAGATGCTTTGGCTGCATGGTTTCGAGTGATTTGAAGCAATCATGCTGTCAGTGATGGGTCTGTCCATATGGGAAAGGAACTGCCCAAGTCATTGCACTTGTGAACTGCATTTGGGTAGTAACCACATGTAGGGAATGTCAGCCCGTGTCCAGTCCTGGGTATTGTGGCACAGGTGGGCATCACCTGATCATACCTGAGTTGTGGGCAAGAAGCAATGCTCTCCTCAGTCCTCATCAGGGATTTTAGCTATAAGGACAGTTTTCAAACTCTGGTTTTCATACTGCTTCAACGTCTGGAAAAGGCAGTTGTCCTTGGAAGGCTTCTTCCCTTCAGTGGATTTTGTAAGATGCTTTTTATTACATACACAGTATATAGCAGGTCTATTTTTCCCACCCTTTAGATACATCACAAAATTTCCACAGTTTTAAATGGAAGTATGAAATCAAATATTTGTTGTGATTGTGTGGGTATAATCAGGCATTTCCTAAAAAAGCTTTGGAAGAGTTTGGGAGATGCGATGTCCTGGTGAAGCTGGTAGGTCAAATGACCCTGTGCTTGCTGGCATGGTTATTGTCCACATTTGGTGACTGTCTGGAGGTCCCTACATGAGGTGCACCTGGCTTTCCTTGTGCCATACAGGTCTGCCAGAAGAGTGAAGCCAAAAATTAAAACTGTTTGAAGTCTTTCACACTCCCTAGAAATCAGGTTGAGACATGTAAGTAGAGGAAATTTGTCAGTTTTATACACCTGTTTTGAATGAATAGAGGTCTTCAACTTGTAGTATCTCATCTAAGTACTGAGGCATTAAAGAAACTAGAGAAAGTATTTAAAAATTCCGTTGTCTTTAGGCCTCTCTCACAGTCTGAAAATAGCATGTCACCTTTGGGCTGGCAGTTAGGGCAAGATAAACACTCTCCAATGAAGCAAGCTGACTGGCCAAAAGTGAGATAACAGTTTATAGGGGTAGAGCTATATATAGCCTGAAGGATACAGCCCTTCCAACTACAGGCTCCAGGGACTCGCGGCCACCTCGGGGGAAGGTGCTCTGGGGAGAGGCTGGCTAACATCTGAGCTGCCACCGCAGCCAACACCAATGGAAAACTCCAGCGGAGAACAAGTGTCAGGGTTTTGTGGTCGTGCGTCGGCAGCCACAAATAATATCGTGTAAACATTAAATTCCACAGGCTGGGCGTCAGGCTCGTCACCTCCCACTGCTTCGTTAGACGTTAGTCCAAGGCCCTGCATATAAGAACTATGAGCTACACCAGACATTGCCAAAAAAAGAGATTGTGGTTACCTCACCTGACAGGTGAGATAAAAGATACAAGTGCGCCTTTCGGGTGCTCCAAAACTTGGTCTGGTTAAATCATGTGGAATCTCTGTATTAGGTTTCTCAGTGATAAGGCAGGAATAGCAGTTTTGAAGCATAACTCCGTAAAATCAATGTGGTATCCCAGCATTTCTGGATGAAGGAGTTAGTAACTGATGTACTACAACTCTGAGTTGACTCAGAGTAGCCCCGTGACCTTGTGCTAGCCTCCACCACCAGTTTCCATAGATGCAAAATAGAGCTAACGATGCTTAATTATCCACTTTATCTACTAAATAGGGTTAAGGCTAGGGATGTTTTCCCATTTAATTACTCTTTGTAATGAGCTCTGAAAATAAGCGACTAGGAACCGGTGGTGTTGGAGTGAATCTGTGGCTGCTGAAAAAACTCAGTGCAGTGGGGTGGGAAGGCTGAGCGTGTCCAGAGGGTTGCACAGCAGATGCAGGCGCAGAGGCAGATGCAGCGTGTCGCTGCTGGCTCTGCAGTCCCACTCTGCATGCCCGGTGACGGTGCAGAGCTGGGCTCTCTCTGGTGGATTCCAGCGCTTCCTCGCCTCTTACGAAAGGGTGCAGTCTAGCAATTGCTAAGCACGATGCCAAGCTCCTTGCATCATCCACTCTCCTCCCCCTCTCTCCACCACAGCTGTGATAGTAACAATTATGCTGGGAGGAGTGTGTCTATCTGTGGCATTTCCACCCATTTGATCCCTCTCAGACAATCACAGGGAGGTGGGGTTTCTGTCCTGCTTACGTGTCTGCATTTCTAAGTAAGCCTCTCCTTGTGCTGCTGCTCTGCAGTCACCATACCCCCAGCCGCTCTCCACACAGCACAGGCTGCATCAGACGGTAACTTGCGGCTTGCACACTGCATGCAGCTTTCCCCAGCACCGGCTGGGCCAAACACTCAGACACCCTGCGTGCCCCTCGAGCACCCTGCTATCTGCTTCTCCCCACCTCTCCTCCCTCCCCGACTGGCGGCCCTTTGGCTGTGTGTGGGAAGGGGGGAGATCTTCTCAGTTCAAGGGGACTTGTAGAGGGAAGAGGCTTTATCAAGGCAAGTTTTAGATTCTCAGTGTCGGGCACTGAACTGAGGCTGCTTACCTCCCTCACCAGAGCTCTGAGCCCCTTGGTGTGTATCACTTCTGCCTTTTACTAGTACGTCTTCACGCAGCTACTCCACAAACCTAAGGTTATCTGTTATCACTGCCCAGGACACAAGGAACAAGAAGAGCTATTTTAGTCCCTGAAATGGATTTATTTTGGAAAACAAGATAACAATTTTTTGCTTGCTGGCTAGGTCTGGAAACGCTTCACTATCTTTGTCTTGTCCTCAATTTTTGTGAAATATAGAGAAGTGGGGACTTTGTGCCTTTTTCTTCTATTTTAACATAACTTTTAGAATGCCTCCATCACGTTGGACCAGAAAAATGTGTGTTCACGTCAACTTCCTGAGGGCAGTTAATTACTGTAGCAGTATGCATGGGTGAGGGCAGTGCCCTGTCAGAGAAAGGAGTAGTCAGCTTTATGTAATTCAAAGAGTCTCAGGTAGATCCTTCCCCAAAGATTTTTTTTTCTATTTTAATTGATTCTTCTGTCTCTATTGATGGTTCTACCAGCATCATCAGGCAATATTTACGTTTGTTTATTTTGATATTAGAATGTTTATCAACAACATGTGAAAGAACCAAACCAAAATGAGTTTGAAGATATTATCACTTTGTCATTATTGTAATTTGAGGCTTGTTTATCAACAGTCTCACATTCTCAGATGCCAGTAGAAAATCTGCTGAAGGAACATACAATTGGAATGGACCGTCTGTAACTCCATCCAGGCAGCTGCCGTCGCAGGGATATATAATCCTGTTCCTAAATGCTTGTGACACAGTGGGATTTTGTGGGGGATTTGTCACGAGAGGATGAGAGTCTTCTCCAGGTTAGAGGAACTTCACCTGAACCTCTCTTCTGGCTTGAGACCCAGGCTGCAGGCTGGCAACTCCTGAACAGGCAATATGGAGTATTGTTCAAGACTTTTTAAGGGTAAAACTGTTTGCTTTGATGGCAGGTGGCTTTCACTGGCACTACTAAATTCCTGCTTATTTCAGCGTATGTGTGATGTGTTAAGCCCCAGGTATGTCTAAGGGGGAAGCCAGCAGCTTGAAATTTCCTTGCACCAGTCCCTCTGCTGCCCCCCATGCACCCACGTATACCCGTTACCTACCATGGCAGAGTCTGATCACTGGTGCAGCGCGTGCAGCTGTCCCAGCCTGGCTCTGGAAGGGCCTGATGGAACACAGAAAGCACCCGCCAGTCACTGTGAAGAGTGTGCCCCGAGGAAATGAGAAATTGCCTGCCTGTTTTACACTCAGAATATGGCTGTAGGTCTTTAGTTGCATTAAGCCTGGCCATAAGATTTTTTTTACCCCCGTAATAATGAAGGGGAACTAAATGATCTACTTTCCCAATATGCCAGAGGGCTGATTAAATAGGAGGCTGGGAGAGGGGGTTTAGAGTCAACATTCAGCTTCTGGTATTCTTCTGTTTGTTTGTTATTTTTGACCAGTGGGCTGGAGAAAATGACCAAGCCTGAGATGTATATGGCTAGTTTCCTGGGTTAAAAAATGGTAGGAGAGGACTTAATGTAAACATTGCCCTGAGGATCTGGCAGCTCAAAGCCAGCACTGTGGACTTGGGTAGGAGAACTGTAACGAGCAGTTCCTCCCCAAAAGAAAATGACAGTTGTCTAGTTGGTTTTGCTTCAGTGTTCTTCTGGCCTAGCTGTGTGCTGTTTGCTAATAGATTTGGAGTGGGAATTAGGAAGCTGTTATTTATAATAGCAGTGCCTGCATAGCTCTTCAGAACGGCATCAACAATTCCTGCAACTCTCCTGAAATGGCAGTGATCTCATTGTCTTAGTAGCACTTCGCTAGGGAATACCAGCAAATGGTTCCCCCCCAGCTCCCGGGAAGAAGCCGACTCCCTCCCTACCCATATCCATGTAACACACTTCAGACACACACACACTTCACACACACACACATTCAAACGCACACGCACTTCACACACACTGCAAGGCCACAGTCTGTTGCACATCCCTCACGGTGCTAGCCTTGACCTTGTGACTGCTCTTTGTCAGGACTCGAGTGTCCTCCGAGATCCCGCTGGCTTCCCTTGGCTGCATGATGGGTGCCAGCTGTACAGTCATGCTCTTGGAAGGCTAGCGGAGAGTACAGGGCAGAGGAACAAAGAAATAGATGAATGGGTGTAGGAGCCCCGCTGCTAACAGAGTGAACGGGGAACAAGGGAGGCAAATAGGGAAAGAAAGGGGTGCAGCTTGGAATTGCTGAAGGATAGAAAGTAAACTTCTGTGGAGCCAGGAGTGACAGGAGGAAACCCCTCCGGCAGGTTCTGAGTCAGGAGGAGGAGATTGACTTTGGTAAAAATATGACAGGTTTGGATGGGAAAAAACTATCACAGTTATGATATTTGGGGGTGGGTCGTGGTAACAGACCCCATTGTTGGGAGGGGTGTGAGAACCAGGAGGCCCCCTCCTGCAGGTGAGGAGTTGGAAGGCAGCACCCACCACTACTGGAGCACATAAAACTGGAGTTGTTACTACAGGTCCTGTAAGAAGAGTTTGGATAATTGTTTGACTTAGGAATTCACACTCTCCAGCGGTGCTACACGACACTAGAAGTCCCAATCCATTTGGAGGGTCCTGGCTGTAATTAACAGCACTGCCGTTAGATAATAAGTGCAGTAACACTGATACCATTGTTTGGCAGCTGTAAGACTGACATGGGATGGTAGCCTGAATGTCCGTGTTGATAGCTGAGAAGAAGGCGGCAGGAGGGTCCAGTAAGACATTACAGTGGGCAGGAGTGAGCACCTGCCTGCTGCTTCCCAGCTCCCAGCATGACCTCCAGACAAGCCCTTGCCATCCATCCTAGCACACCATTTTCCTGCAGAAACCTGGCAGAGGATCAGGCACAGCATAATGGAAAGGCTGCTGCATGCTGCAGGCCCCAAAGCATTCTGCCTTTGGTTTGTTGCATTTGGAGACACAGACTGGATAACCTAATATGTCTTTTATGTCTTATCTTGTATTGTTTTGAGCAAGATTGTTTAGTGAGCATGCCACCTTTAGGCATTATTGATGAAAAACATTTGAAAATGGAACCTTAACAGGCTGCTGCTTAGGAAATAGGAAAGCAGAGATAATGTGTACAGCAAATTCAGGGCTGCATTGCCAGCTAGCACAAACAGCCACGATTTCCTCCCCACTGAGGGACACTTACTGAGGATGCAGTCCTCTAAAGCCATACTGGGCTTAAATTTTTTTAATTTAAGATTTTCCATATGATCATATGGTAGAAATACAATGAAGCGGTTTGGAAATACTGATGGAAAATAATATACCTTTTCCCAACCCTCTTTTCCTATTTACAGATCTATGCAACCATATATAACACCTAAACATGTTTGTTTACACCCATGTTGCATCTTACATCTGCTAGTTAACAGGTACAGAATATCCTTGCCTCTGCCCAGTGCATTAGGGATTGTAGAGGGGTTTTTGTCGCACTCATTAATACAGAGTTTTCTCTGTTGAGAGCAGGGCTGGATGTGGGCTTAGCAAAAAATGCCCCATGGTTGGTGTTTTTACATCCAAAAGAGTTTCAGCACTTCCTACACTTCGCCATCTCTGTGAAGTAGAATACAAACTTATATATAAATATATAATTATACATTAATTTAAATATATATACACTTAAATCTAGTTTAACAGCACTTCGGGGAAGATGGGGATAACTCTGACCCAGTTTTTCACTCAAGTGATTAGTAGTTCTATATGCCTCCAACTGAAATGCATTAAAAGGTGCTGTCTTGTTAAAGTTTTATCTCTGGTGATCAAGTTTCTTTGAGAAGGCTGTAGTTAACCACTCAAAAATAGATTCACTAGCAGTGACCAAGTAATTGCTGAATATTTAGGTCAGTTGTGCTTCCCATTTCTAGTTTTCAGCCTTTGAGGCAGAGCCCAGTGCAGGTAGTTACTGGTTGGAACTCCACTTGAAGTTAGTGCAAATTTTGCCATGAACTTAATTAGCCAGGACTTTTTGTAAAAGCTTTCTCTAAAATTATTTTAAAATTTGTTACCTCTGGTCTGGGGAATCATTTGCAGAACATAGCATCTCCCACAGTGTCAGCGTTCTGCTCTGAAACCAGCCATGGCTTCTCCACCATACCTCCTGATGTGGGGCTGGCACATCTTCACCAGGACTGAGGGTCAGTGAGGAGCGAGAAGTGGAGCGTGCCTCAGTTCCCTGGCAGGGCATGCAGAGGACTGGCCAAGCCATGTTCGTTCTGGGAGCTGTGCTGGAATTCCTAGTTTTCTTCACCAGTTCATTTGTACCTTTTGCACTGGGTGTTTTGTTTTTCACTTTCTTTAGTAGTTGGAGGGGGACAAAGAGAGATACTGGATTGTCAGGAGGGAGGTTATTGTAACTTTCCTGTTCAGTGTGAGTGAAATATTTCTGTTGGGTTTGTAGACTGTTATTATAAAGCCTTCAGCGTGTCTGGAGCATCTCGACCATGGGGCCAAGCCAGCCAGCTACCATTTTGCATGGCCCTGACGCCCTTCAGAGCTCCAGGTGGAGAGCTTGGCCATCTTAATGCTGCAAAGCCCTCCCCTGGGGTGGTGTTATGTTCACATCTCCTCTTCCCAAGTTGCTGTACAACCCGCAGAAGGATGCCTCTGAGAGCAATGATCATGGCACTTGCTCAGATTCTCTTTCAAGCTTAAATGTAGCAAAATCTCAGCACTGGTTCTGCCACAGATCCGTGGTTTGGTGCTGATACCTTGCTGCTGAGTTTTTTTCACCAAAACATCTACGTCAGTGTAAGCCCAAGCTGGTTTAGGTTTTCCAGCATAACTTCTTTGCAGTCCTCTGCTCTGTCAACTCTATCTGGACTTGGGGATTTGCTGAGCTTTCACAATCCCATTATAATCGGCAATGCAATTTGCCCATAGACAAGCTCTTAATGTCATTTACAGTGATTATACCTGTGTTAAAATTACAGTATTGGTTCAGAGCAATTGAATTATTTTAAATAATAATTTCAAAATGTAAAACAAAACGGTCATATCCTTTGTAATAAAATTGCTTCAAATCCCTTTTCTTCAAATACTTTTCTTCTCCTCTTCGATGGGCTGACGTTATGAGGCCTCTTGTTCTGTCAGTGACAGCCAAGTGCAGCTGAACTCCGTTTACTGCGGCGTTACAACTCTCTTGCATGCATCTGGCCAGGCAGAGATGTAACAGCTCTGCTCTGAGCTGCTGTCAGCGATCCCTCTGATGCTCCATCTTCCCTGGAGCACAAGGAGCACTGAGCTGCAACCCAGAGCCATTGTGAACAGAGCAGTCAGCCGGCCATCGCAGGGCTGGGCAGGAGCCCAGTACATCACGGCAGTGAGGTCTGGAAGGTGACCTTGCAGCTGCCAGTCTCCTGCCCTGGCTCCCAGTGCCTTTGATGAGCGCTGTCCTTAAAGGGTGTTTGTTGTTCTGTGAGACAAAAGGGTTCATAATGACATGATGGCAGTTGGGTCATTCGGTGGTTTTGTGCTTTAGGTTGAAGAAGCTTTCAAAAATCATGCTGTTAATTGTACAGTAGGAAATAAAAGCACAGAAGTGCGTACCTGATGGTTAAAAGTGACCTGATCCTCATTTCATTTATTCTAGTTGTGTATCATAGACTTAAAAGCAGTTACCACAATTGTTATATTTATTTTTTTTATTAAATTATGAAAGCTGGTGAGAATAAGGGCTGGTGGTTTTAATTTCACAGTCATTTTCTAGTGTTTATCTAATTTCCAAAACAAGCCCTTATTTATCTCAGAACCCCAGACTGGTGTGGGTGGAAAGGGCCCTCTGAGCCACCCTGTGCCCCCCCTGCTATGGGCTGGGACACCCTCCACCAGCCCAGGGTGCTTAGAGCCCCACCTAGCCTGGCCTTGAACCCTGCCAGGGATGGGCCAGACATTTATATATTAAAAGAACTTTGCCTAGATTTTTTTGGTACGTGGTTTTGTCACCTGCTGTTTCATTGCCATTGATGGGACGTTCCAGAGAAGTTTTTCTGGTCCTGAGCATCATTGTCAAGCGTTTCTGTATTTCCTCACTGCAGATTTCCACCCCAGGATAACTACCCTGCCCCTGCGCAGGCAGCAGTCACTGCCTGGCTGCAGGCTTCTGGTTTGTGCTGCCTGGGACCTTGCCAAAATGGAGTTTTATAGAAGATTCACAACTAACTGGGAGACTGTGTATTTTATATTTTATTTTGTTTGAATTTCCATTTTCATTTTAGGGTCCTTGGCTCAGATTCTCCGTTACTTTTCACCTTGTTCAATGATTCCATGCTCGTTCTGCCCAGTTGCACTAACACACTACAACCACTTTGCCAGTGGAACTTTTCTCACCCTTTGGGGAAACAGAGAAGAACACTAGTTTAGTTTATCTTCATTTTCTCTACTCTGATAACCTGATACTTGATGATTTTAGGAGATAAGAATAAAAGTTCCCCTTTCTCCTCTCCTAGCTCAGCAGTGTATCACGACAGCTCCTGGGTTGGGACATTTTCTGTAGCTGTGACTCTGGGCACGTTTTGATTAGGCAGCATCAAGCCTGGAATTGAAGATCTCAAGGCATCTGTTGTCTGTGCTGAAAGGCAGCCAGCTCTGCAGCGGCTTCGTGGGCCTGTCCGTGGGAGGGAGACAGTGAGCCGTGCCAGTGGTGGGAAGGTGCCTTCAGCCCTGGGACATCCGCCGTGCAGCTGGGGTTCGCCCCAGCACCGTGCAGGATGCAGGATTCCACACCTTGGCTCTGCGCGGCACTTAGTGCATGGTGCGGGGTGTGAATCACTGTCAGGAAAACAGTGACATTGAAGAGCTAGAGTCACTTTCAGATCCATTAGTGAGTCACCAAAAAAGAAGAAAAAGTATTAAATCCAGCACTTCTGCCATATAGTTGATGGAAGTGTGAGACTTGAAGAGAAGCTTTCAGCATCCGAAACTCTGACTGCTGTTGGGTGTGTGCAGATCCATCTTGTCTTTGGAAATTTTTTGATGCCAAACAAATGCTGTTTGGGTTTATGTATTCAGACTAACAGTGACATCCAGTGGCAGATCCACCCAACCACAGGAAAGGGAATGGTCACTGCAGATGGAGCGTCCACAAGCGATGATTTAGATCAGGTGGAGTTTGCAGGACATGGGTGTAATATGCCACATTCAAGGGTTTTGTGACACCAAAAACCTTCCCACCCATTCTTCTGGAGACATGGCAGGGAAACAGCAGAGTGTGCGGGAACTGCTGCATGTTCTCCTGGGGTGGTGGCAGCTTTGGGCACAAATTGACACCTGGTTGAAAATCTCATGTTACCTCTCTGAACGAGCCTTAGGAAGCATGTAAGTGCTTTGGACACAAGCAAAGCTGACAGCTCTTGTGAGAGCTGCCTGGGCTCTGAGCAGTAACCAGGGCTGCAACAGCAGTTCTGGGCTGAAGTGTGGGAGATTGTTTCATGTCCCCGAGAGTCCTCCAAAACCTCTAAAAGGAAACAACGTTAAGAAGCCGTGACTGGTAGAAGTGGCAGTGCAGTGTCATAAGCAGGATTGGGGTTTCTCAGAGGCCCCAGAGAATCTGATCAGACTGTGTGCATAGGGGAAGATTTTATTTATTCCTGGGGTGTTATTTGTTACTGGCCTTGGGCCCAAAGACTGCTGGAGCAACCGCTGCAAAGACTTACAGCTGCAGCCCTGGGTGCTGCCTGGGGGAAGGACTCAGTGCTTGTCTGTGATGGCTGCAGCACCCTTTCTGATGGCAGAATGCAAAGGTGGGGTCAAAGTTTGACACTTCCTATCCCAGCCATCCTTTTGTCTCACTGTTCAGTGTCTGAGGGCAGATCTGTGTTTTGTTTCCCAGAGCATCCTGCGGGTTAAAGGAGATTTGAACGATGTACCATTCACAGCGCTTCAGGACATCAGTGATGGTACCAATGCTGTGTTCTAGGAACTAAACAAGGTATTTCAGAGAAGCCTCACACAAAACCAGGAACATCTCCCAGAAGAAGTCTTCTGATACTAAGCATACAAATAGCTTGATGGAATAAATGGTTGCTTCCAGCATGAACAGAACTGATTTTACACAGGAGTGCCTAATGTGCCCGTCAGTACTTCACACGAATGATTAAAGATAAAAATAGATTTATTATGTTTTCGATTGCTTCAGGCCTCAGATCTGCAGGGAACGTGGTACCTACCTGCTGCAAACACCCGTGTCAGGCTGTCCTAATGTATTCTGAAAATGATTTCATGGTGTCTCTTGAGCTCAACTAATTGCGCTGTCACAATTGTAAATGTTTCCAGTCCCGGTTGCCATCCCAGGAAGCACCTGATAAATTTGTTTTGACTTTACTGTCCTCTGGTTAGCTGAGAAGTGCCGGGTAATGGAAGTCCTGTTTGGTGGCACACTTCATTTTCTCCTATGAGACTGCTACACATAGCGAGAAACCCACTCGCTGAGACCAACCTGAACACAGATGCTCTCTTTCCTTCTTTCTGCCTGCCCAGCAGAGCTGCAGTGGCATTGCCACTCCTCTTGCTTCTAGTCTCTCTTGGATTCTGAAAGCCCACTTCCCATCACTGGTACGCTGCAGTAACTCCCTTGGCATCTCTCGTCGCACAGTGGAAGCCTGTGGAAGGTGAGCCGGTGTTTGGGCACCTTATGCAGCTGCAGTGGTCCCTAGGAACACAGCCTGGCTTTGCTTATCACGAGCACCTCAGTGCCACCGGCTTTCACTCCTCTACTGGGACTAGATTTTCCTGGACAAAGGTGCACGAGAGACACGTTCCAGAAGCACAGATCAATGAATGTAAAAAATCCCAAAACTTTATTTTAAAAAGCTTAATTCATGCGGTGTCACCAAAGGGAAATGTTTTTTTTCCCCTCAAACATTTGTTTTGTTTAGTTTAGTTTATTGTATAGTTGAATTTGTGATGACGGTACCCATCTGGCAAGTTATTTTATTCTAAAATAACTATTGTAACAAATATTACCAGAAATCTGTAATAGTGCCAGTAATACAAAAGTATCTTCATGATACTGTTGGAAGCCTTAACACTTGTAAAACACGAGCCCCCATGCTTGTGAGAAATAGGTTCTTTCAGAGGCAGGAGGATGCCTGTGGCAGCCCCACTGTGAGCATCCTCAAGGCTCCAGAGAAACCCTTTTGCCGAATACCTGACAAGAAGATGCCTCCCCCCACCTGCTCAGAGGCCAGACGAATTGACTCTCCTCATACAGGCACATAATTCATCCAAAGAGCACTGAAGAGTTAACAGATCTTGTAGTTAAGTGCTTAATTAGCAACTAAAGAGTAAAGTCAGAAAAACGCAGTTCATTATTTGTCATGGAGACAGAGCACATTTCGCTTTACTATGTAGAGTAATACATTTATATTAAGACTTTATGCTTTCAAGGACCACAGGTCAAGATTAATCAGTTGTGACCTTGGAACACAGCTCTTCACTTCATGAAGTAAAAGCTGAGTCAGGGAATCTGAAACAAGGGTCCATACGTTTAGATATAGCTGGATCTGATTGAATGGTTAAAATGTAATTGAACGGCAAAATAACATTCCTTTTCAGAGAAGAGTTAAAGCCCTGTGGAAAAAGAGAGGTGAAATACAAGTGATTTTTCAGTGCAAGTGACATTATGAATTAATCTCTAACACAACTGAGGTGGGTGGTTACAGTGCTCCTTTCCTGCTACAATTCCTTCTCCTGAGCGGTTCCTCCTGCTTAAAATACTCTACAGAGAGAGATACAAATACCGACATCTCAGAGTGCCAGCGCATTGGTAACAAAGCTTTGTGCTGCCAAAGGGACACCCCTCTTGTTTCTACAGGCCTTTATTTACAGAAACTTGAGGGGTTTATCCACATTTTATGTTTTGTAGTAGCGAAACGGAGCACGACTTGGTGAGGGCCTGGCACTCCAGGCACTCCAGACCTGATAGTTTGGATTATTTCTGGAAACAAACGGCCATCACATTTCCAGACATGACACTGGCATGAAGTCTGTGTTGTGCTTGTGCTCTGGCTGCAGCGATGCTGTTGTGATTGCTATACTCGGGTCCTTGCAACTAGTTAAAATTTGTCCACTCCACAGTCTGGCAAACCTTCACCTCTTTCCACAGCTGTAGAAGCAATTCCATAAAAACCTGTATTTTTGCTTACTTATGTAGTTTCTCTGCCCTGCTCTGTTCCACAGATTATCCATTAAAGTCTACACGAGCCTGCATAGAAAACGCGTGTCTGTTACCATAAAGAGTAATTATTTGGAGCCACAACCTTTCTGCCTAAGACCTTCTGGTTTTATGAGCTTCTCTGCCAAGACGAATCAATATGTAAACCTCAGCATGTTTGTAGCTAGTTTCATCTTTTTATATTACAAGCTGTATTTCATAGCTTCCAGGCCTTGTATTTTCATCACAGCCTTCGTGATATTCACCTTAACTGCTGCAGGCAGGAGTTTTGTTATTTTAAATGCTCTTTCCGGTCTTGCTGTTGTTGGTAGAAGCTTGCAGATGTGACTCTATGGGCTGGAAGATTTCTGGGGACATGAGAAAGCACAAAAGCTTCACCGTTAAGATGAAGGATTGTTTTAAAGCTTGACTCAGGAGAGTCTCCATCCTGGTTCGCAGGTTTGGAACTGCAGGACTGCGTCTAATCTACAGCTCATTCTCTCTATTATTTTATATTGATGTTCCAGCCCAGAGAGAGGAATTAGGAGACTCCCTGTCATGGTTGCTGGGGGCCCTGGAGCAGCCCAGCAGTGGTACTTTCCCCGCCAGCAGCATGCAGGTCCCAGACCTGCCTTGGCACCCAGCGAGGTCTGGCAGCACCGGCACTGCCAAGGCACCTGCTGCTGAGAAGTTGGAAACACGGCTGCATCCACTCCCGCTGCCATCCCTCGTGCCCAGCACCACACCTCACAGCGGGATGTGCTGTTTCTTAGGTCAATAAGCATTGTTTGAGGCCAAACTGGGATTTCCACTGTCTGTCCTTTTATATATCTGCCGAATTGGCTATATTTGTATTAAGGGTTGTAATCTTGTTTTTGAGAAGGGAGTGTTGACCTTTGGCCTAAGTCATTTGCCAGACTTGCTCTGAGCTATGCCATCAGGTACTGTGGGGATAATGAGGTGGAACAATTTATTAATCTGTCATCCTGAGCAAATGAGTTACATTTGTTTGGGAGCCTTAATGTACCAGTCACAGGTTAACCATCTTGTGAAAGCCCTGAGGCTTTCCTTTGCAGGCGTGTGTGACCCACCAACTTACCCATATCGACAAAAACAGTGGCTGAAGCCTATAATTAATACCAAAACTTTGTGGATTTCCACAGGGTCAGGAACTCACTGATGGCTCCAGCTCTGCGATTCATTGCACCCACCGCGGAGCTCTGCACTGGCTTCAGAACTCTGTCCTGTGTTGCAGTCCGGAGGTTCACAGTCCACGCTGACAAATCCTCTTACCTGGTTTTGACCCCACAGCAGTTTTCATACATCATATGAATGTTGGCATGCAGTGCTCCCAGGCATCACCCCCATACCTCAGGCAGTAACTGAACTGGTGAGTTTTTAAGCTATACTTTTATAACCTTATGCATCCTTAAGTGCAGAATTTATTATCATTCACATAAAAATAACTGTGGCATTGACTCACAGCTATTTTGTGTTACTCAACAATTTGGAAATAATCTCAGAAAGAAGAGTGTTTGATTCTAACACAGCTTAATAAAACCAGTACAATAGAATGCAGTACGATTAATCCTAATACACTCTGAAGTACTTGTTCTGTGCACAGGAGGGTAATAGTTATGTAGTGTTGGCAGGCAAATGCAGCAAATTTGTTCAAAGTACTTGATAGTTTTTGTAAGAGAGTGCTGATGACCCAGTGTTTGAGACTTTCTGTCTGACCTGGCATTTTTTCCTAGTATGAAGAATTGTATGTGCAGCAGATGTTTGTGGGCCATTCTTACTGTCCTCTTCAGGACTGAATTTTCTAGTAGTAGTAATAGACCTAATGGGATGTTGCGACTGTAGCCAGAAATCCCTACATAAGCTTTGGTGTGAGATTGCTGCCCTGTGCAGAGTGCTTCTGGTCACCTAACAGAGCGCAAGGGCTTCCAGGTTGAGCTTTTGTGGGTGCAAGGATGGATTTCTTTGGGAACAGCGGTCCCAGAGTAAGTGTTCTTAGTGGAGCATGGGAGCTGTTTGTAGACGAGCTCAGTGAGAACTGCTACTCCGCAGACAGAATACAAGGGCAAGAAACCAGTCAATTTGATTTTAAGTGAATTAAACCTTTAGTTGAGCCTGTTTGGCAGTTTCCTGTTCTGTGCAGAAATGCACATTTACTGTCTGCAAAGCACAAGTATTTTCAGAAGACTCAAAATCCCATTGCACTGGATTTCTGAGCTTGAAATGGGCTTTTCCATCGCCCGCCACACTGGTTTCTATTTAACACTTCCCCTGGTGTGTGTGTGAAGGAAATGCTGTCCAGTGACCACGTGCTGCAGACGTGTTCTGGTGCTCTCCAAGAAACTGCGCTCCAAACAGTCTGTTGTAATCCTGGATTAGCTTTCCCCCAGCAGAAGCTTGCTCGCTGCACTGCTGAACCCAGCCTGGACCTTGTGTCCCACATGCTCTTGGCGTGCTGAATCGGCACAGGAGCGCTGCCTGGCTGGCACTGGGCCTCACATCATGCCCTCCGGATGCAAACCAAGTGTCCAATACCACTTTGGGCAGCAGGAGCTATGCTGACGAGTTGTTCAGGCACTACCGCTGATCTTGGCCTTCAAAAGCTTTTACTGATTGAATACACTCATATTATTTCCAACTGTGCACCCTCTACTGAGGCATTTTCTTTGAAACACCAACAATGTGTAATATCAGCACACGAAGTGCTCGTGGCCTGGATAGCAAGCATGAGAAAACAACATGTAAAATGCCTGGAGAATCTTACTGCAGATCCTTAGTTCATTTTTCTTACACACCCAAAAATCAAAAAGGTTTTGTCAGTGTCTTCTGACTTTCTGCTTGACCTTCTGCTGACCTTCTGCTTTCACTCTAGGACGGTTCCCTCCCCTTCATCCTTCCCTAAGTCTTCTTGCCAGAGGAACACTTGAGGAACTTCTAACACCTGTATGAGCTGAGCTGCTGCAAGGACAGCAGCCCGCCTACTAGAATGAAATCCCTGGGGAATTATGCTGCCTGGTGGCGGCAGATTTTCTCATTTGAAGAGGTGATTACCCTGTAATAGCCTCTGACCACCCTACATTTCCCATCCGTTGACAGTGCTATAGGAATCACAGCTAAATGATACGGCATCGTTTTACAATCATCTTGCCCGCTCTTTTAAAATCAAAATGACTGTTGCAATTAGAAGCTGACTCCCACAGCCACATACTGATTTGTCACACAGGGCCGTGTGAGTCCTTCTTTAGGATTTGCATTTTGGAAAATAAATCTACAGATCCCCTCAGCTCAGCTGACTCCACAGAGCAGCAAGTCAGTAATGTCCTTATGGGCTCACTTGCCGGGTTTCCATTCCGAGAGCACCCTCCCTGTTTCCAATCCAAAGGAGTTACTACCCACCCAGACCCTCCTGTCATAATCCACATAGTCTCTCTTCAGCCCTCCTAGGCTAAGCCAGAAAACCTGAAATCTGAAATTCCCTCTCATTTCCCCAAGGCTGAGTGTTGTGGTGTTTGCCCAGATTTTGCACAGGTTGTTCTCCAGGTTTTTGGGTCTGAGGAAGTTGCAGTTTCTCTGTGAATCCCCCTGGGTCACCTGGGCACAGGTAAACTTTCACAGACATTCGTCAGCTTTATCATTGTTGGGGGAGGCAAACTATTTTACTTCACAGAAACAAATCATTAGAGTTTTAAGCTGTGATGTGATTCATCCCATTGTTTTGCTCTCTTGATGTAATTTTGAATTGCATTAGCAGTACTGGATGGAACAGAAACCACACTGTGCTGGATCACACCTCCCAGTTCAGTGTCCTACAGCTATTTATTTTCCTAATTTTGCTGTTGTTTACCTTCTAATGGGAGTACATCTGTTAAAATGCAAGATCTGAAACTTTCCTGGGAGCAAAAACCCCAAATTGTATCACACCACTGAACTAAAAGCTGCCAGGGATGGAGCTGAGTCCCATCAGGAGCAGTCTCCGGGGCTTCCAAAGCATGTGGCTGCAGGCAAGGGTCTGTGGGTTAACAAGAAACTTGACTGCACCCTAGTCCAGTTCCTCCTGTGCAGAGAAGAGCACATGTACAAAATGCAGCGTGTCCGTATCTACAGCTTGTACACAGGGTCGGAAGAGTCCATGTGTCTGGCCCCTGAGACTGAGGTTCATATCCCAGGCTTGATGAAGAGACAAGCATGAACCTGAGTGGAGTGCAGAGCTGAGTTTGTTGCTGTAGTTCAGAGGAATGAGGTAGGATAATTACAGGTTTTACCTGGAATAAATTAAAAAAAAATAAAAATTAAATTGAAACAAACTTCCAGGTAGCACCTACGGGTCACAGAAGCCTGATGAGCAAGTCCAGTGCTTCCATATCAGACTACTTGCATTTTAAATGTCTAATTCAAATAAATGCAGCGTAAATGAAGAGCAGTACCTATCGTGTTTGGGACAGAGAGAAACTCTAAGTTAGAATATTGCTGACACCAGTACTGTACTGCGATTAAAGTATGGCCTTTGATTAGTAAACAGATGGATTTTGATCTCCATCACGAGCCTGAATGAATTTGTTGCCAGTTCTTGAAGCGATTTGTGTTCTTGGAATCAAACTACCAAACAGTAACAGATGTGAGTACATTGAGCTGTCAAGAGCTTAATGAAGCAAAACCGAGATCACTAACCAGTTCTAGAGAAGGGTTAAGGGGATCCCTCCTTGAAAGCTAATTACTTAGGACAGCACGCCTGTCATCAGGCAGCGGAAGATACCAAAAATTAACCATTGTCTCGCATGAATTCTCGCTCTGCCACATGTGGTTGAGATGATAGACAGAGTTTGCAGCTCAAAATTAATTGAGCTTTCAAATCTGGAGAAAGCAGGAGGAAAAAAATTGATCTAGAGTTATTAAAACCAGTTGGAATCACTGCACAGCATGGCTCCCATCATTATGGAACACTGCCTCTTATTTTGTAACATTATGAAGACATTTTGGTACTCAGAGCACTGGTGGTTAAATGCAGCACAGCAAATGCAGGCTCACAGAGATGTCTGCTGCCAGCACAGAGCAGCAAGAATCAGGAGGGCACGGCCTGGTGAGTGAGGCTGTGGGCAGGGCAGGAGAAGTCAGGATTCTGGGTCTGCCCAGGTCTCCAGCCATGGGCAAATCCCTTTGTGGTGATCTAGAAGCGGAACACATCCCTCTCTGCCTGGTCTGTGCAGGCTGTTAGCTCTCATCCGGCCAGAGCTGTCGTGGTGTTCGGATCACGTTTGTATCGTGCGTGCCCAGTGGCTGCTGGATGAAATCACCTTCTCTGAGTGCGTTGCAGCAAGCAGTGAGTGCTGCCTGCAGTCATGCAGGGAGGAAACACCATCCATCGCTCCTGGTTCTGGTGTTCTGAGGGTGTGTGACGGTGTTGGGCATGAAGCCACCTAGGGAGCTACGTCACTGTGACGTAACGCTTCTGGGTGTCATGACATTCTGCTGGCAGCAAATGTAAGTTAAAACTTGTATCTAAAATAATCTCGTCCCAGGGGTATTTCCTCAAAATCCCCAAGTGCATGTTTTCACAACGCCTGTGTGGCTCTGGGGAGGTGGGTGGCCATGCCAGTGGTGCTGGGGACTGGAGGGCTGCTCCCCGGGCTGACGGCCTCACAGCCCTGCACCCGGCTCTGTGCCAGTAGCTCTGCTCATGCAACTCACGCTCTTGAGATCGATCACCTGCTGCTGGCAGATGCAGCAGCTTTGCGACACAGGCATATGGAGGAGATGCAGTGGCTGCCTGGCAGCAGAGGCATGGGAAGGCAGGAAGGGTCTCTGTGGGTGTCTGGTTCTGCAGTACACAAAGGACGCATGGTTCTGGGCCCAAAGCTCCTTTGCAGAGAAGCAGGTTTTTAAGGCTTCAGAGATGCTGCATTTTTCCAGGAGATCTGGGTGAATGTACAACTGCCTCCATAGGAGTGTTTTATCATTTAGCATCCTACTGACGTCTGGTTTTCCTCTCGGCAGGAGCCCTGCCCCAAAATGATTGTGAATTACCAGGCAGGAATCTTTGATCACTCACCAATTATCTCTCTTCCTTTCGACATGCAACTCTCTCTGTATGAGGTAACTCCGGCAGCTTCAGCACAGAGTAACATTTAAAGTCAGTATATTGGGAAGCTGATTACCTATTACTTATTCTTAAACAAAATATTTCCTCTCTGGTTCCTCTTTTATCCTGTTCCTTTCTATGTAAACACAAACCTAGTGTGTATGTTTGAGCAGCGTTACTTACCTTATACATCTCGTGCTACAAAGACTTAAATCTTCTGGCCAAACTTAAGCCTTTGGGCTTTATAGGTTATTTTGGTGAGAAGTAATTCCCTACCATAGGGATATTCCATACCGTACAGTGTCATGCTCCATATACCCTGGGGGGAGATGGCTGGGAGCTGGGACCATGGCTCAGGAGCCAGCTGGGCATCAGCAGTCTGTGGGGCAGGAGCAATTGTGCTCTGCGTCACTCCTTTTGTGTATTCTTTATTACTATTGTTGTCATTATTATTATTATCTTCCTTTCCTGTCATATTAAACTGTTAATGTCACGAGTTTTACCTTTTTTCCCCCGATTCTCTCCCGCATCCTGCTGGAGGGGGGGGGTAGCGAGCGGCTGCGTGGTTGGTTCAGCCGCCTGAAGGGTTAAACTGTGCCAGGTTGGGATGGAAGTGTGATTCCAGCCAAGGTAAATGTAAGGGACTGAAGTCACTTTGCCCCTTGAAATGAACCGGGGCAGCAAAACTCTATGCATGGCTGTTTGCAGGGTTGGGCTTTACATCTGCAGAAGTTTGACCTTTTTAGGTCAAAAGAATTCAGCTCTCTCCTGTGAGCTCAGCAGTGGTAGCTGCTGGGTGGGAGGGCAGCTTTGCTTGGGCTGACTTCTCCCCGGTAGAGGGAAGTGGCTCATGGAGCAGCCAAGGACCATGAGCCACTCCCCTCTACCAGGGAGCTGGAGTCATCATTGCTGCTGGGACAATATGACGTAGTGGCATGGCTTTGGCACACAGGACTTGGCTCTCCAGTGCTCAGAGCTCAGGCCCTGCGGTAGCTGCTGTAGCGCTCCAAGAGGGAATGGGAACTGGCCGACATCCAGCCTGGGGAAAAGCAGTGCTGAGCTGCCTGTGTTACATCGAGCTTTGGTTTGTACCACATTTACATCTAATTTACCCAGCGTCCCATCACTTGGAAATTATTTATCAGGACAATGTGGTCTGGAAGAAATTTGCTCTTCAGTATTGACATTTTACACTTTTAAACAACCCTGTCCACAAACTACTGCTGAGTTTTAACATCATCTCAAGTTCTCACCCCATAGTAAGCTTATCCCTTCTATTTTTTAACTCTCCCTTATCTTAGTTATTCCCTCCCAGAGGGAAGTGTCCCACATACTGGATCCAGCAGTGGCAGCCACAGAATTAGACTTTCACTTCCCCGGTGAAAACACTACAAAGTTTCTCTTGAATTTTGTTCTACTTTTGTTAAACCTATACAGTGATTTTTATCTCTAAAATGAGTTTTCTGACTCTTCTGCTCCCAGAGCAGATACCTAAACCAAACAGTGATTATTAGCTGTGTATACTGCAGCAGCTACTCACAAAATGGGGAGGCACTAGTGAGTACCACTGAAACAGGCAGATCCTGTCAGAAAAAAAGCATTCAGGGTAGAAAAACCCAAAGGGCACCAACTGAATGTGGCAGAAAAGGGTGAGATGTGCCTTTCACAAGGCCAGGGCGGGACCAGGGATGAACCCTACTGAGTTTGGCAGACACCCCGCTGGCTGCCCGGGGCACGAGGGGCGGCAGGGCTGACAAAGCCAGGAGAAGCCTTTGCTTCAGGTACTGGTTGGGTCTTTTTTACAGCCGTGAAATGTGCAGTATGGGGTAAGGGAGTTTATTTAAATCAGAGGTGCCCAGGTTAGTCCAGCACAACCATTTCAGTTCAAACCTGTTACTCGTACCCTCCTCACAGTGGGAAGGCCATGAAAGGATGCTGTTTGTCCAGGGAGGGGTCGCGCTGCTGAGTGGGGGGGCACTGCCCAGCCCCTGCCCATCGCCTGTGCCCACAGCAGGCTCCTCATGCAGCAGGTTCCTTAGTGCAGCACAGCATGTGTGATGTTTGCCCCTGGAACTGCAGTGTCTCGAGGTAGTGGGGACAAGGGCGTTTCTCAGCTGGGTGCAAAGTAACTGCACCTTGTGCATCCAGGCTGGGGCTGCGGGCAGGCTGAGCAGCAGCCAGAGCCAGAGCTAGAGCCAGCTAAGCAGAAATATCGGCCTACATTCCTTGCTCCTCTGGAGGAAGGCATGCGGGTTTCTATGGCAACTTGTGTTTTCTGTTCCTCAGGCCCACCAGCTGACTGCTGGGGGGCTGCACAGCGGGGAGGTTGTCTCCTTCCCCTGCCCAGTCCAGTGGCTCCTGATCTGAAGCCCGATGCTCCTGGCTGAGTTCACCCAGCTGGTGTTCGAGGCTGGCATGGGGTGGCAGTCAGCAGACAAACATGACAATGTCCTCATCCCCTTGAAAAGTCACTGGCCGTAAGTTGAGCGTACCCACTGTGGGAGAGGATGTCAGCCCAGCGACAGCACCGGGGTGTGGTGCCAGCTGGGCCACGGCGCTAGGCCCTGTGGAGGGCACTGCACTGGCTGCTGGCACGAGCTGCTGTGCCAGTGCCATGGGTGCAGCAGAGGGGTCTGGCAGAGGGGTCGCTGGGAGCCCAGAGCCAGCCCGTGCAGAATATGCTTGTTCCAGAGCACCTTTGTGGTGATAAGCCTCCTTGGTTTGGAATCTACTGGTCTGTGTTGTCTCTCCCTGAGGTATCAGATCGCCAGCCTGGCTTTAACAGTTACATCTCGAGTGGTCTCCCCCACACAGACCAGAGTCTGCTGCTAAAATATTCGACTTCTGGCTTTGTGATGGCATCTTGAGCTTCCTAGATCTAAACCTCCAAGGGAATGCACCAGTAAGCCTTCCACGGCCTTGCCTTCTGTTAGTGTGCAGGATTGGCTCTTCAGCAGAGCCCAGGGATGCTGAGGAACCCTGAACTAGAGGGAGAGCTTTGCATCTACTTCTCTCGGGCTCCACTAAAAATTCCAGCTATTGTACCCCAGAGAACACTGTGGACATGACCAGCAACCCTTCTGAGCCTTTCTCTCTTGCCTAATCACAAAGACACGGTGACTTTAAGTGATGATTTTGACATTGTTAGCTTTAAAATGCAGCCGTCTAGCTTTACAAGGTCACGGCAGCTCTCCTGTTAAAGGGTAGAGCAGGGATAAAATGTTAACGCAGCATGACCTTGCTCAATCAGTTAATCTTTCTCTACGCTATTTACTCCAGCAACATAAAAATCCATCCCCGTGCACTGCAAAATGCTTAGGGATCCTGGGCTGAGAGGTACATCACAAGCCAGAGTATTAATTATTCAAGCCCTGATAGCACGCCTGGTACCGGAGGGAACACAGATAAATTTACTATTGCTGCCTGCTCGTTTTGGTGTGGGCACTGTGCACGCGGAGCTGCCCCTGTCACTGAGCCGTGCAGGTTGGGGTCTGCCAGCACGGCGCTGCTTCTCCCCGCCCCTGACATCCCACCAGCACTCAGAAATGACAGGGAGGTGCATGAGCCGTGTTATGACTTCAGGGAGTAAGAACGCTTCACAAGCCTTACGTCAGCGTTTTATGTAGACCTCCTTACTAATCACACCGCGAGGAGGCGGGTTAGGCTGCAGCTGGCGCTGGGAGGCACAGTGCGTGCTGTCGACACAGTGTGTACCCTACAAACGGTGTATGTGTGTAATGCAGGGCAGGCAGAGGCTGATGCCTCTTTTCCGTGTTGCAAATGAGTTCTGGAGGTTCTGTGGGACCACCTAACCTAAAATTGCTCCGAAACTGGTTTTCTGGCCATTACATTGAGCTGGATCACGCAGCGAAAAGCAGCGATTTTAGGTTTTAGCAAGCTGAATGGTTCATGTGTGCGGTGCCCTTAACCTAGGTCATGGCTCTTTGGCTGCTCTGGCCCATCTCAGGACAGATCCAGACAGCAACTGTTGCTGGATATGGGAAGACTTCAAACTGTCTTACTTAGTGTCTGCTTTAAAAAGAGTACGCGTGTGTGTGTGTGGGGCTTTATCTTACAGTGGCCCATAGTGTTACCCCACTGCACGCACAAAGCGTGATGCTCAGCGCTGCTGTCCCTGCCTTTGCTGCCATTCCCTTTCATGGCCACAGGTTCTGACATGCTCCACACAAGCACGAGTTTGGGCAGACAGAAAGGGAAGCCTCTATCATTATGAACCGTACAGGTGCTTATCATAAAGCTAAATTAAACCTTTTTTCAGAACTTCTATCAAATTGGATTGGCTTGAGGCATTCCAAACCTCCTATTTCCACACAGGTCTATGGTAGAATACAATTAAAAATACACCAGCTATGGCATGGTGACGCCACTACTTAACTGTGTGTCTGTGCTGTCATTGTGTGCGGAGCTTAGTGCTCTCCTCTGTGGGCTGAGGCCACGCACAGGCTCTAGTGATCCGTGTGTCATTTCTCTATCACCTTTATTTTTAATATTCTGCATGTTTCCTGCCTGCAGCAAACAGGGCAGAGTGTGCCAATCGTTTCTTGTGCTGGGTCAGCTTTGGTTCAATCATCAGATGCAGGAACCACCTCTGGAGCGTTCTTCTGCTGAGTCCTCAGCTTGGAGCAACTTGCAGGGAGCAGCAGATATTTTTCCTCCCGTTGTCTCCAGCGCAGTCCCTGCATCCCTCGGGGGTCACAGCCTCCCCGAAGAGGAGCGCGGTGCCTGGGGAGCGCCGCTCTGAACCCAGTGCTGCTGTTCAGCATCACAGCCGTCACCTCACCCAGCACACCGGGTTCCAGCCATCGAATGGCTGACCCAACGTATGACCCCCCATTACTGCGCTCCCACCATGCCGGGTCTTTACGGGGCCTTTCCCGGGGCGGTGCTTAGCCCGCACACAGTAAGTCATGGGCACGGCGCCTGGGGCTGACGTTATGAGCGGGGTTACTGCCTGGTCTGTGGGTGCGGGGAACAGACGGCTGCGTGCGAATCCGCATCCCGCCCACCGCCTGCTTACCCACCCGGGGCTCTGTACCAGGGGCGCAGAGAGCGCCCGGCCGCGGCTCCGCAGGGGCGGACTGAACGCGGAGTCAGCATCTTTGTCCCGGGGGCACACGGAGGCCCCTCCGGCTGCAGCCCCGTCTCTCTGCGCCCTGAGGCCGCCCCGCAGCACGCCCCGCCTGTCGCACACCGCGCGGCCCCCCCGCTCTGCCGCGCACGCCGGGTTCGCTCATCCGAGCTGGTTCCGCGCCTCTCGTCCAGCGCAGCCCGGGGCACGGCGGGTGCGGGAGCTGCCCCAGTGCGGCGGGAATGCGGGGCTTTGGGGCGGGGCCCGGCGCCCC
>VZTU01009268.1:0-15813 GCA_013400835.1 Zapornia atra
TCCCAGCACCCAGCTACACAAACTGTGACAGTGGGTTAAAACCCTTCCATGCCATGATCAGATACGCCTTCTTGTAAGTAACAGCTCCTGGCAGGTATTTGTCCTTGCCATGTTACTTGGCTTTTGAATATCTCAAGTGAGGATCACCAACCTTGGGGAAACCTTAACTCAGAGCGCTAGCCTACAGAGGTTACATACTGATCTTAATTCACCCACATAGGTATTTTCAAAAAATGCCTGTGTTCTTTACCCTGTGGTATACTTGAGAAACCATCTGATAGTGTAGCAATACTTACTTGTTTATATTTACATCTGTACTAGCATCATGAATTTGGTTGCTGCTCTTATGATTTTACCTTGCAGGTATCTTAGCAGAATGCTCTGGACTGTAACAGTTTTTGGACACGCTCTGCATACATTTCAATGTAATATACTGGTATTTTTTAAAATGTTAATCACTATTTAGTGAAAGGGTGGTTTGTATTCCCAAATAAATATAGCTGATTTCTGTTCCATGGCAAAACTACACATATCATTTTGCTTGTGTTTCATGTTTATGAACCACATAACAAACTCTCAAGGGTCTGATTTTTCTGCCAGTTTCATTAGTTTAGACATATAAAATCTTCCACGAATCTGATGACCCTTGTAGTTCTCTGTGTGACAGTGTTGCTGGGTTGTTTGCTTTATAGAGCACAAACCTGCTCAGCACTGTCTGGTGATAAAACCCACCCTCTTGTTTTCCGTGAAAGTGCATCCCATTTTCTTGCATGCACAGGCAGGTGGTTGGTCTAAGAGATATCTTTAGTTTGGTCTCTTGGTGTCGCCACAATTTTCTTAACAGGTATCTGCTTGTAAAGAGTTGAGGTGTTTCCATATTATTAGTAGAAGAACAGGTTACTGATTTTAAAAACAGATGGTGTGTTTGTATCTCAGGCAGAGGGAGGGAGACAAAAACCACTGATGCTCACCCTTTTAATCTCAGACACGGGAGTGGAAACCAAAGCATTATTAATTCACATTACTACTTCATCCAAGGAAGGGTGGCCACTGAATTAGTCATCAGGGTAGTTGGGGAATGGTAGGTTTTGGTTTGGTTTTTGATGTTTTAACAAAAGATAAGAAAAACTACATGGCTTTTGTGCTCCTACATTCCTACGCTTTCAGACTAATGAATTTCAACCTTGTGGATCATTGCATATCCTTCTAACTGCTGTGCCAGCTTCCATGCTCCAGCCACTTCCTTAGTTGGTACAGGGACATTTGTGATTTTACATTCTGAGTTCTTTTTACATATGAAACGAATGGTGAGTAGGAAAATACATGTCCCCTTCATCTCCATTTGTGCAATTTCAAAATGTTTTGCCTTCATGTGCATACTATTTCTATACAAAGAAATCCTCCTGTCGTATGGGAGTGTCAAAAGCAGATGCCATCTTCTGAGAATATGTAGAATTTTCAGTGTTTTATGTATCTGTTGGAGGAGTAGATGCATCTCTAATTGCATGTATAAGCATATGAAAATGCACTCGATGTGGTCAGGGTACATTTTGAGTACTGGTCTGATGGTGAAGATTTTCTTTCCCCTCCAAAGCAGCAGCTCACACACGCCATCCAGGTGACTAGATGACTAAATGGAAGTAAGTACTTGAAAGGAGTGTCAGGAACTCCCCGCTCAGACAGCACCACTTTCAAGCCAATGGTTACTCCATGTTAGCATGAATTACTTTTTTCATTATTCAAATTTCCTTTAATACTTTTGGCTATTAAAATAGTGTCCAAAACACTATGTTGAACTCAGCCTTCTTTCTAAACCAAAAATACTGCAGTGTCTTGATGCCTCGGAAAGCCGGAATCAAAACTCACTAGCCTTGGTGACTATGAAGCAGGGATCCTTTATTGCAGCGCTGGGCACACAGGGGATCGATCGCTCCTCCAAATGTGTGCGCCCATCAAAGCCAAATTTCTCATATTTGTACAGATTAATTACACATATTAATTATAATTTCTAAGAAAAGGCAGGGTTATGCAAATTCTTTCCAGGAAGTCATTTCCATTAACTCCTCCCAGCTAGAGCATGCTCAGTGACACTCAGGGGGTCTTCTGGTGGTCTTCAGGGATGAAGGCTGGACGTCTTCCTCTCTCAGCGCATGCTCTGCACGGTTTTCTCCATGCTGATCTGGGCTCCCAACACCTGCACCCACTAGTTAGTCTTTCACTGAAAACAAGATAGACTCTGTCTTTTAATTGGTCCTTAGTCTCATTATTTACGACTCCTCTATCTCCTACTTCCTCTGGTTTCAAGGCTGTTGCACTATTATGGCTAAGTTTTGTAGCTGCTTTCATGAAACAGCTTATGTGACTACAGCCAGATTCTGCTAAAATTCAAAACTAATCTATTCCTAAAAACACACCAATTCTTACTTCTTTATCTTCAAGGCTGTTACTGTTGCATTGTTATTGTTAAGTTTTGCTCTGCTCTCACAAGCAGCTTACACAGTTACAGCTTTCTCTTAAACTAGCCTTTTCTCAAAATTATGAAAATTCTTATATTAAAGTTGTATCAATTGTCTCTTAAGCTACACCTATACCAATCCACTCAGCATGATCACTTCTCACTGAATCAGTCTTTTAAAGCAGACCTTAGTTTTCACTGTCACACCCTGTACTCGTCTCACACTCATGTCAGTCAGGGGAAAGAGAGAAGAGAAACACGCACAGAAGATCACAGAAGGAAGGGACCTGGGGAGGTCATCTGGTCCAACCTCATGTTGACAGCAGAGCTAACCAGGGCCCTGCCAAGCAAAGCCTGACTTGGACCTGTTTTGTTTTTCTTTTATGTATTGGTGTTAAGAGGGTAACAGAGAATTGATGGGGCAAACAAAGCAATGGTGTGTGCTAAACCTTGTTTATAGAAGCTAGCTGCTTGCTACATTGCATGCAACTACTAGACTACAATACATTTACCATTGTTTGCTGTGTTTTGCCTGCTTGTTTACATTCAACACATGACTGTATGACCCATTTTTTTACTACTTCTTCCCCTTAAAAATGTAATTTTCTTAAACCTGCCTTAGGATTCCAGTTTTTAAAGTGTCAGCTAGTGTTGTGTTGGTTTTTAAAAAGGAAAGAAATTCAAAAAAGGCCTTAGGGGTGTGTATATATAGACAAAAATAGTGAATGATTTCAGAAATGCTGTTGCAGGGACGAGAAGTGAAAGTGTCAGCTGCATCCTGTATCCATTACAGTCTAAATGTGCGATTACCCATCCTGGCAAATCTGCATTGTCCTCAGCCCAAGCTATGCAGCCTCAGGCACGATGTAAAGCTGTGAATTAAGAAGTTTTTAGCAGTGAATCGCTACATGGCTTACCATCAGAGCCTCTTAGGCTACGGTTTCAAGCAGAGATGCTTTGTACAGAAATGGATGGTGTGACGGGTTTTGACTTAAATACCACTTTGCATTTCAGTTCTTCCCAGTTTAAAGATGAAATTATATTGCAACTATGTCACATAATTTTATGTTTTTAATTGTTCACAAAATTATCCCTTTCTTTCAGGAAAACAGAACTTTCCGGAATGATTTGGTAGCTGTAGTTTATCAGCTCGTTGGAAATGAGCACAAGGCAGTATTTTTTCTGGAACATTAAAATCTTTGCTGAGGGTTCTTTTTATTCTTGCAGCAAGGAAAAGTGATGTGTATTCCTTCCTTGCCATTTGGTGCTTACTGTCTAATACAAACTGTATTCCCAGAGAAATGCAATAAATGCTATTCTGCTAAAAGGAAAGGACTGAATTTCTGGAACTAAAACTGAGAGGCATAGCAAAAATGTTACAAATCATGGATACTCTATTAAAATACGCATCCTGCCACATGGTTCAGTGGAGTATGAGGAATGCAAGTCTGGAAATGGAGAATGCAGTCTCTTAATAGTATTACTAGCTCAGGGTATGGTTCTTATTCTGAAATCAGCCCTGTCAATGCTAGTAGTGCCAGTTCTGGCACAGAGATCTTCATTGCACAGTGTAAACCTGGCCATAGATTCCTGATCATAATCATCCGTATCACCCATGGCCTAGTTGAAATTTCTCAGTTGCTGTTATTTTCACTGTGGAGTCATTTAACCTGTAGGGATGGGCTCTTTTTAGCATGGTGCAGAAAAGCAGTGAGGTATATTACAAATCTTTTGGATTTGTAATCGAATCCAAAGCTGTAATAATTACATGTGAGTGAGATTGTGATCGTGGTTTTGCTGGCACAAGAATGGAGTAGCAGTGCTGTGGCCTGTGTCATTCTGTGCCTTGACACTGGTGGAACAGTGATCTGGTCCTGTTATGTGCTGATACAGCAGCGTGACAGTGAAAAAGATTTGTGAGGAATTTACTTATTTAACCCTGAAAGGCTCTTCTGGTTTATGTTTTTATAACTCCTATTTCATAGGTATATTTGAGTTCAGTTTTGCTGCTAATGATACCTTCTTGGTTTTGTTTTTTTAACATTGTTCATGAACTTGAATCACGCCAGATTATTTTCTTGAAAGGTTGCTCATAGAGTTGGAAGGCAGGGTTCTCGAAGGCAGGCATGCACACCAAGGAAGGAGGTGTAGCAGTAACAGGGAAACTGACTCAGAAAAAACAGAAACCTTGAAAATTCTTTGGAGAATTTGAAAAAAAATCCTCCTCTGAGTTGCTGAGCTTGATAAATGGAAAGACTGTTTTAAAGTACTGCTTACCTGAAAGGATTCTGTAGGGGTTGGCAAACCAGATACCACCAAATTACCTGAGAAACTCTGGGACTTCCAGCCTGCTCTTAAAAAGAAAGAAGAGAGACCCTTTGTTATATTCAGCCCTAACAAAGTCAGTGAATATTGGTATTGAAGTGTACTGTGTTGCAGCAAGGGAGTACCGTGCCTCATCTAGCCCATGGATTGTGTTGAAATTGCAGTTTTAGAACACCATTCCTTCATTGTGGTCTAGCTTGCTGTTCCCTATACCAAGTACTTCAGTTATTAGAAAATCAGAGCAGCAACATTACATAAAATTAGTTTGGTACGCCAACTGCTCTGTTATCCTGGTCTCTGTGAAGTAGTCTTCATAAAATAGTTACAGAAAATGTAAGAAAACCCAATTATTCAGCAAGTTGGAAAGAATTCTTTCTGAAAATGTTAGCCAGCCTTTTTCCTAGACATGGTCCCGCATGAAATAGTGCATGAGAAATGATCATATGTGCCAATCCAATTAGCCTTTGAACTGTCTTGAAATCGGTTAGTGTTAAATTCATCTACAAAAATAGTAACAGCTTTCACGTTACGGTACAGCAAAGCATATCCTTGTGAAGTACTGAGAATAAGGAACTGCTGGTGGTACCTGTGTGGAGGGAAGCAGTGGCAGCTTGGGAATGCACAGAGCCACTCTGAGAATGGCTTTGTCAGCAGATGACTGCTTAGTTTGCATCCAGAGCTGCTGGAAAGGGGGCAGTGCGGCTACGTCTCATCCCCTTACTACCATGTAATGGGGTTTCATCCACAGGGATCATGGCCAGCACAGGTAGGGGAAATACCCCTGTTCTTTCAGGGGCTCTGAAGTTCACTGGCTGAGACTGTGCAGCCTGGCAGTGAGGGCCACACGCTTTGCCGCAGTCAGAGCCAGATGGATAACTGACATGCATTGTTCTTCCACCTATATTTATTGTATCAGCCGTACCGCTGTCTGCCTTTTATTCATAATCAGCGTGTGATTTGCTCATTGAGGAAATCGGATAAGCAGCTGTCAGACAACTCCACAGTCTTTGTAGCTGATGAGCTATCAAAATGTGGATCAGTCCCTTGTGCCTTAATGAGAAAACAGTTTGGCATCCCACCTGAACATGGCACGCCACGCTATGCCTGTGAGTTTGACTGACACCACAGGGCTGTTCTGTCAAATACGCTCTGAAAATTTTGGTGGGCTTGTGAAAGCTTGATTACAGAAGTGTGAAAACACAGGTATGAGACTAAATTAATATTCAGCAAATAAAGAACAGAGCTGAAAAACTGTTTGCTGTTTCAGTGAGGAAGCCCTAACCACAACAAGCAAAGGTAAACGCCTTTCAGCATGCAGTTATGCACTTAAAGTGATGTGAGATCTCACCAGTGCCCTGGACATGCATATGTACCAAGCTCAGCCTGACTGCTCAGTGGCCATCAAATAAAAGCAGCTTGCTACCTTGGTAAGCAAATCAAGAAGTAAGACTTACTCAGATCTTAAGCAGAGCAGCACCAGCGCAAATTGTGGCTTCATTTGCCAGTGTGGGGGTTTGCGAAGTAATCTCTTGTTCCTGAACTGCAGCTTGTCCAGCCCTCAGCAGAGACGAAACCTAGAATTGGGTCTTCCTAAACTTAGGCTTCCCTTTCCTTCCCCCTTTGCTCTTCCATTCTGCTAATACAGCCTTTAGCCTTGGCATCTTACAGCTTCCACCATCTCAGGCTTGCCTGCACGACTTGCGCGTGCCGTCGATAGGAAACTCACAGCTCTGAAAGCAGGCGACTCGCCCTGGTTGCCTGTTAACTGCAGAAGGAATCTGCATGAAGGGAGTTATTTTTTCCTGGATGAGAAGATTATCCTGTCTGATAGCATTGCTACTGTATTGTT
Organism: Zapornia atra; assembly: GCA_013400835.1. Classification (NCBI taxonomy): domain Eukaryota; kingdom Metazoa; phylum Chordata; class Aves; order Gruiformes; family Rallidae; genus Zapornia; species Zapornia atra. Next base: position 6,630 of record VZTU01009268.1, read on the forward strand.
GGTTTGGTGTGTTGGTGGGTTTTTTTTATTTGAAATTGCACTGTGCTTTTTCAGAACATGTGAGCTTTCTAATTCATAGGGCTGGTTTCTCCCTATAAAATGATCACGTTTCTTGGCTGGTAGAGGTAAATCCAGATGAAATTTTAGGCTGCATTTGGTTCATCAATAAAAACCTTCATTTTCTCCTGATAGTTTCCATTCCAGAAAACTCAATAGCAAGTATTACCTGCAGCATGGATATTTAGAGATGGAATGATTCACTCTTACGCAGTCTGTAGGATGGCCAGATAGCTCAGAGGGTTGGCAGGCAGCTTTTACCTGGCATAATTGGGTTTTAAGCTGTGATACATCTCTGCTCCTTTTTTTGTTTGTTCTTGGGCATGTTAGTGAGCTCTGAGATTTATCTACTGCCTGGGCACAAAAAAAGAAAAGTTTAGAGAGTTATTAATTGCTAAGAAATAATCATCCTCCACAAAGAGAAGGTAAAAGAAAATTGAAATTCATGTCAGGGACCATTCAGCAACTGATACCAATAGCTTACTGTGAAGACAGGGTGGTATTCTTTGAAGAATCGTGGTGCCATACCACAGGTGTAGCTATGCATTTTCCCACCTCATGTAGTACTGTTTGTTTGTATCCTCTTAATTTCTTCTCCTTCCTTCCTTCCTTCTTTTTTAATTCATTTTCCAGTTTCTCTCTTGTTGCTTTACAGTTTGCCTTATGTTGTTTGTATGCAGAATTACTTCTTGTGTCTGATACTCAGGTAGTATGAGAATTGTCTTTGGTAAAGCATGAAAACTGGAATGCCCACAGGGTGCCAGCCTGCTTGGAAAAGGGTAACTGCTGCATGAACCCGATTCTTATCTTGGCTAACACAAATACTGTAATCAAGTATGAAACTTAAAGATACCAAGCTAGGGATCGAGATTGTGTAATACAGTAATCTGATTTGAAAAGCACTTTTTCACCAAGAAGGTGATGACACAGTGGAACAGGCTTCCTAGAGGGGTGATCGATGCCCCAAGCCTGTCAGTGTTTTAAGAGGCATTTGGAATATGCCCTTAACATACTTTACCTTTTGGTCAGGTGGTTGGACTAGATGATTGTTGTATGTCCCTTCCAACTGAAAATACTCCGTTAGATTCTCTTCTGTTACATATACTCCAGAAAATCTGAGCAAAAGGCAGGCTTCACAAAGAAAAGCCATTAAGGGGTGATTTTTTTTTACTGTACTATTACACAGAATAATTACCAGCTAATTGGTCAGAGAAAAAAGTACTGAAAATCCCATGGAAGCAAATTGAAATCTCAGGGGAATTGAATGTATATTTAATTTCTGGCAGAGCACGCCACTGAGCAGTGGGCCATTGTCAGCCACAGACGTAGATGTTGTGGGCCACATCATCTGCTTACAGAAAGGTAGCAGCTAAGGACTCTGCTTGCAGGTCTGACTCAGTACTTTGCATGACAGAGAAATAGGATTTTTTCAGTAATGTACTAAGAAGGGGAAACAGATGAAGGCCATTCTGACATAGTGAGCAGCTTTTACCCATCTCAGCCTGTATCCGAGTCTTCACATGGTCCTGTGGTATGGCACAGATCATCACAAGTAGAGCATTCATCACATGTTATTTCCTGGTTTTTAACTTTCTAAAGTCTTGTTTTACCTTTTTCCTCCCTGACTTGGAATTGGATTTGTTTGCAGGAAGGAGCTTCCTCCCTCTTCTTTTCTGAATCTTAAATTTCAAAGACTCTCAGACTCGCCTGAATGTTTGCACCTGATTTCGTTCCCCTCTGTTCCTTGTGTTGCCTCTGTGTGTTAAAGTGATACACTAAAAACCTGGGGATGTTTTAGAAACAAGCACTTAAAAGTTAGTAAGTAGCACTCTTGAGGTTCTCTGCAGAATTAATGCTCTCTGTCTGAATACTATGTCATTATATGATCCTACTGTATATTTATCAAGCAGAGGTGTTTTTTTCTTGGTATCTCAGTAATTAGCAAAAGTAAATCTCACACAGTTTTAGTAAGTACACCTTAGTAGCTATACAGTCTGCATATATATATATGCATACTATTATGTTAGTATTTCCATAAAAGAAAACTTTCAAGAAAAATCAGTGAGAACATTGTGATTTTTATTTAGAGTGAGAGAAAATTTTAGAGTTTGGGTGATTGAAATGGTTCTGAATAGTTTCCTGGGTTTCTGATCAACATAGAAATTAAGGCTAATAAATTTATATAAACAAATTAGAGCATTTATTTTTTCTGATCACTGTTTTCAAAAGTGATTTTGCTGTACGGATTCAGGGTCTAGGACCCATCATGTACAAAATCTATTCAATTGTCTAAGTCTGGTTCTTACATCACATGGAGTGTGCAAGTCCCATTCTAAATTTTCCAGCAGTAGTAACTCCTAGAACAAATTAAGAATAGTGTGCTGCATTAATGAAGAGAGACAGACAATGACTGTTGGATGCTGCTTCATCTGTTTCTCAAGATTTACACTAATTAGAATTGAAGTGTCTGGTATTTAAATTTCTCATTCTTGTAAAGACCTTACTTGTTCTCTAACAGCAGGGATTCCATAGTGTGATCTGTGGGTAACAAGGTGTTGTAGCTTTTGAAACTGTGGCCGGTAGCAGCATTTACAAACTTGAATTCTGTTTCCTTCTGCCTGGTTACAGTCCAGCAGTTGAAGCACAGTAGTATCCCAGCAATACTCTTGCCTGTGCAGATGAGGATTAGCTTCAGATAATTCCTAATGTTCAGTTGTCTCAGCTGGAAACTCCTTGATGTCTTCAATGTGTTCCACTCCTTCATTACCTTCAGGAAGATCTTTCTAAAATCCATCCTACATATCTCCTTATGGCAGCCTAAAGCACTTCTTGTCTGGTCCATCAGTGATGTAGAGAAGAGACTTATCTCCTCCTCTTTCCTCCTTGTTTCTTGTGTACTAAGAGTGTGCTGCTTTTCTTAGAAAGCTTGTGCTTGTTGCAGTCCTCTTCCTTCAGCCAGCTTACCTCCTTCTGGAAGCGCAGTGCCCAACGTGGAGGCAGTACTTCCAGCAGGACCCTCAACTCTGCGTTCAGAGGCTGATTTCACATGGCTGGCTGACTGTGCTCCTCCAGTTACATGTAACGGTCTGGTTGCCTTTATTTTCAGGAAGGTGACATTGCTTCTTCTTGTTAAGCCTATACAGGTCTGCTGCCACTCATACTGCTTCTCTGTAGAGCTGCTGCTTAGCCACTTACTTCCCATCTAGTTATTTTGGTCGACACTTTCCTGAACATGAGCCAGCAGTGTGCCCAGGTGGCCAAGAAGACCAGTGGCATCCTGGCTTGTATCAGGAATGGTGTAGCCAGCAGGACCAGGGAGGGGATAATCCCCCTGTAGTCAGCTCTGGTGAGGCCACATCTTGATTACTGAGCTCAGATTTGGGCCCCTCACTACAAGAAGGGCATTGAGGCTCTGGAGCGTGTCCAGAGAAGGGAAACCAGGGTGGTGAAGGGTCTGGAACACAAGTCTTAAGAGGAGCAGCTGAGAAAACTGAGACTGTTGCAAGTTCCACCAGGGGAGGTTCAGGTTAGAAACTGAGAGACATTTCCTCTCAAAGTGGTTGGGCATTGGAAGGGGCTGCCCAGGGAGGTGGAGTCACCTTCCCTCGGGTGTTCAAGGACAGGTTGGATGAGATACTTAAGGACGTGGTTTAGTGAGTAAGATAGGGTAGGGGGATGGTTGGACTAGATAATTTTGGAGGTTTTTCCAACCTTAATGATTCTGTGATTTGTATGTTTGATTTTTTCCTGTCAAAATTCAGCACACTGCCTTTTTTCCTACTGTGCTATCTTCCTTTCTTGGTCCCTTTGTCAATATTCTTTTACATTTTAACACTGGCTGTATAATCACAATCTCAAGAATTAGGTATCACCTACAAATTTAGTAAGCCACTCCATTTCATTGTACAAAGGTTTTATGGAAACTTTGGGCTTAGTACAGATGCATGTTGAATTCTACTTGATAAATCCTGTCATTTTGACAGAGAAATTTTGATAACTTTTGGAGTGTATTTTTTCAGTCAGTTATGTAGAAAACACTGTCACAGGTTCATCTGGGACCCATTCCTCTAGCTTACTTAAAAGGACATCATGTGAAAACGTACAAAAACTTCTGCTTCTCTGTCTGCTAACAGACATTGTCCCATGAAAGCAATAAGTTGGCTTTGCAATGATTTATTCTTAATAAATCCATGTTTTCTGTTAGTCAGCTTGTGTCCTTTCAGATTTTCCTTTGAGAAGCAAGTGTCGTTAGAGCACCGTGTGTATTCTGTCTGTATGAAGATGAGCAGTGATGAAGAGGCTGCTCTGTATGACTTCTGCTATTTCATAGGAGCTTAACTAACCATTGTGTACTGTTTAATTTAAAATACAGGTTCATCCAGGTCGCAGGGCAGACCTCTGTTCTGCTGCCTTACCTTTTGTGAGCTGCAGATGAATGTAAATGAGCAAACTGGAGTTCGTGGGTATGATTGCCTTCATCCCTTACATACAGTGTTGCACAGCAAAGGAGAAAATCTGTGTTACATGTTCATAATGCATACAGGAAAATAAACTCTGACTGTATGGGGGGAGAGTTCAGCTAGAGATGAGGAAAACCAAATTTCTGAAGGAAGAATTTGTTAAATTGTCATAGATGTGGAGGAACTGGTGTCTGTGTCCAGCCTGTGACAGATTTATGACCATCTCCCATTTCTCAGAGATGTGTATTATGAAACAACCTAATGAAATTCAACAAGAGCAAGTGTAAAGTCTTGCACTTGGGGAGGAATAACCGTCTGTATCAGTACAGGCTGGGGGATTACCTGCTGGAGAACAGCTCTGTGGAGAAGGACCTGGGGATCCTGGTTGATGACAGGTTGTCCATGAGCCAGCAGTGTGCACTGGTGGCTAAGAGGGCCAATGGGATCCTGGGATGCATCAGGAGGAGTGTGTCCAGCAGGTCTAAGGAGGTGATCCTCCCCCTCTACTCTGCCTTGGTCAGGCCCCACCTGGAGTANGCTACGAAGATGATTAAGGGCCTGGAACATCTCTCCTGTGAGGACAGGCTGAGTGAGCTGGGACTGTTCAGTCTGGAGAAAAGAAGACTTAGGGGGGACCTAATTAATGTTTATAAATATCTTAGGCATGGGATGCAGGGGGAATTGGCCAGCCCCTTTTCAGTGTCTGTGGGGACAGGATAAGGGGCAATGGCTGCAAGTTAGAGTATAGGAAGTTCTGCACCAACATGGGGAAGAACTTTTCCCCAGTGAGGGTGACAGAGCACTGGAACAGGCTGCCCAGGGGGTGTGGAGTCTCCAACTCTGGAGACATTCAAGTCTCGTCTGGACGCCGCCCTGTGCAATATGAGCTGGGGAGCTGCTTTGGCAGGGGGGTTGGACCCCATGAGCTCTCGAGGTCCCTTCCAACCCCTGTGATTCTGTGAAAATATGCAAAGGGAAAATACTGATCTGAATAATTACCTCCTTGCTGCCATGCTTCACATAACTTTGTCCTGAAACCGCCCCCCATGAAAAGAATTGTTTCATACCAAGAAGCGTTCGCAGACCCTTGAGTGTGTTGGTAATAATGGGCAGTGTACATAGAGCTGAAAAGCTGCTGCTGTGTGATTCCCATTAGCATGGATAAAAATTATTATGGGATGTGTAAGGAATAGTTTGTCATGAAACAAGGCCTGAAATAGTGTTCTTTGAGGGGTGCTTGGGAGGAGGTGTGTGTGTTAAATTCCACTTCACTTAGGGAGCCTACTTAGTAATAAAGGCCTCTTAAAGCAGAATGAAATCACTGGTTTGTGACATGAAGGCTGGTTTGCAGGGTGATGTGCTTAATGGGTTATTTAGTTCCACGTCAGCTGCCACTGATCACTCAGTTGAACAGTTATTGGTTACTGAACGACTAAATGTTCTGGGCATCAGAAGCCTCCTGATAATTAAAAGCAGGAATGAAAGTAATGGATATGGGGTTCACAGCTAGGCTGGCTTTATTTTTGCTGCCTTAGTGGCTGGGAGGAACATCTGCTAAAAGGCAGAAGTTTACATTTCAGAAATAAGTCATGGGGGGGTAAGCGTGGGCAGGGTGACAGTGGCGGTGCCTTTGCATGCAGGAGTGTGCTCTGCATTACAGTCGGTACTTTTACAGTGGTGCGGAAGTGTCTGATTGACAGGCTTGTTCTCTGTACCTCTGTTGAAGATGATATACTTTACTTGCAGGTTAGGTAGCAGAGAGGGTCAGATGAGACTCAAGAGATTTGAGCAAATCTTCAGGTTGTAGATAATAATTTCACCTCCTCTGGTTTGAGAAATGTACTTATCCTTAGAAATCTTTTACTAGGGAATATATTCATCTATCAAAGGATTTTTTTTTTTAATGTTTTAGTATGATTGTTGAGCATAATTCATTTAACAGAAATGGATTTGGCATGTGAAGAGAAAAATCTTTGATCCAGGAGCTGCCATTGCTCAGGCTTTATTCAGCTGACACACCGAGATTTCTTACAGAATCCTGAATTGTCATGTGTGGCTCTTGTTTCTTGTCCTTTCTGAGCACTGAACAGGAACTGATCCTCTGTTCTGGTGCTGTCTGTAAACTTGCTGAGCGTGCACTCCATCACTTTCTCCAGAGCCTTGGTAAAGATGTCATACAGAAGTGTTCTTTGATCTTCTGTGGTACTCTTCTTGCTCCCAGCTGCCAGGTGAGTGACAACCCATGAACCGTTGCCCTTGGACACTGATCATCTGACCAGTTTTTATCCATCTAGTTGCTCAGCCATCCTAAGTCTCATGTCTCAACTTGGCTACAGAAACTGGGAGATGGTGGAAAGAGCCTTTCTGAATGGTAACTGCTGTTCTTCCCTCACCCAGAAATATGGAGAAAAGAGGCCAGGCAGTTGATGAGGTGTGACTTACCCTCCAGAAATCCATGGGGCCTGCTGATAGTCACCACTGTGCCCCGAAGTGTGTTCCAAGAGGAGACAGTCATGATTTTCCCAGGGACTGAAGAGGTGCTGAGCAATCTGTACTTTCCCAGTTTGTTGTTCTGGTCTCTTTTGCAAATGGGAAATATTATAAAAGTTTGAAGGGTGAAAATGCAAAGCATCTCTTCAGTGTCCTTTGGAGTTTGCCAGTGCTACAGTAACGATCTTTTAGACTCCTTCTAATAATACAGACATGGTAGAGAAAACAAGTTTTGTTCTCATTTTCAAGTGTTGGAGCAGTTTTTAGACTAAAGTCTTCTATTTCCATCACAACTGTAAAATTGCTAGGCCATGTATAATTTGCCTTAGAAAGATAACTGGCAAAAGTGAGAACAGCTGAACTGACTTCTCACTATCTGTCTTCAAACACCCTCAGAAGTATTTCCACTGTAAAGGAAAAGTCTTAATTAGCTTCCCACTAGGTGGAGCAAATGTATGCCATCCCAGCAGAGGATGCATTTGCAATAAGCAGAACAACTAATCACTTGTATTAGATACTACTCATCTTGTTAATTATTATTTTCCTGAGTTTAAAATGGAAGCTACAAAACCACGTAGTGAAGTTTTCTACTTAATAAGCAGAGGCAAAGGATAGACTTTGGCAAGGACCTGTCTTTCAGTTGTTACAGTTTTCATGGAGTGAAGACAGGGACTTTGCTTACCACAAAGGTGTATAATTGTAATAGCTATGCTTGATCATATTTTCTGTTGCTGTTATTTGGGATTTCAGGTTCTTTTTTCAAATGTCATAGGAAAAAAGTGCTTCCTTGAAGTGAACTCTCTGGAAAGATGTAAACAAGCTTTCAGGTTCCCAAGTGAGTGCTCAAGTACCTGATAAAGAACTTGTACTCCTGAAATCTTAGCTGCTTTTCTGAGCATTCTCTTTCATTTTGTAAACTGCTACCTCTTCTATAAGCTGTATCTTCCTTGTGTCTTTGGAGATTCACAGTTACAATACAATGATGGTGCTGATTTTCCTGCAACTTTTCAGTTCCCTCCAACTTTTTAGATTTAAATATGCATTCATTGCTTTAACAACAAAATAACTAGGGCAGTATTTTCAGGAGTAAAACTCTCTTGAAATTGTTCGCGTTAGGTGAGAGTGGCATTCCTACAAGTTCCATCGGTGCTTCAAGAGGAGCAACCAAACTTCAGGAAAGGAAATAATAAAAGTGGGGCTGAAATACATGTTTCCAGCACAAGAGGTAACACTTTGGGTAGAAAATAGGTGCTAAAACTTTCTGTGCTTACTTACTGTGAAAACTTGACAGTTCTTACTGTAAAAGGATTTTTGGAAGGCAGTTCTCAAAAATTTCCCCTTAAACTTTTCAATTACACCCCTCTGCTCACATCCTTCCTGCCTCCCAGGCCTTTTATTGAGAGGACTGTTACCCTAATGTATGCTCAGCAAGAACTGAAAACATGGGAATTGTCACATGGAGTCAGGCTATCGATCTGTCTGGCTGCTTCTAACGGGGATTAATCTTATGTTCTTTCTCTTAATCTCCTGGAGTGGAATGTTATAAATTGGCTTATTGTTACACAAGCAAACAAAACCTCCCAGTGTCCAGAAGTAATGAGTTAGCTTTTACCCATACTATGAATTCACTGCATTTATTATTTTTAAAATTTAAAGTCTGTGGTGGTTTTGGCCCTAACCAAAGGCCAAATATCCACCAAGCCGCTCGCTCACTCCCCCCTTCAGCCAGAAAGGGGAGAAAATAGATATTGGGAGGCTCAGGACTTGAGATAAGGCCAGAGGGATCACTCTGCAATTAGTGCAATGGGCAAAACAGGCACAGCACAGAATAAAGGAAAGAAAAAGTGATTTATTACTACTTACTACAACTACTACACCCAGTGAACCAGAACGAGATAAGAAGTGGCCAGGTCTTCAAGCACCTTCCCCCCACCCCTCCCTTCTTAGCAAACTTAAAACTCATCCTGATTTTACTCCCTTCTTCCCCCCTCAACGTGGCGCGGGGAGGGGCAGGGAATGGGCAGTGGGGTTCCAGTGATCCCTCACAAGCTGCTTTTCTTCCCCAGATCTTATGACTTCTGCTGCCCCCACCCCTGGCCTCTTCGCACTCATGACTTTAATCAGAGATTTGCTCCCTTCTTCCCTCCCGTTCGCAGTACAGGGGGGGCAGGGAATGG
>VZTU01009268.1:25456-38648 GCA_013400835.1 Zapornia atra
TTTTGTTGCTTTTATGCACATCATCATTTTAGAAGCAAACGCTGAAACTTTGTTGTGGGTTTGCTTATTTTGTAGCAGGTTTTTAGCAAAGTGAAATGTTTTGAAAGGTTGGAGTTTAAGAATATATCTGTTTGGGTGATTACAGTTTCTTCTTAAATAAATGGTGCTATGCGTGCTAGAGGCAGGAGGAAGTTTTTTACAGAGAGAGTGGTGAGGTGCTGGAACAGGCTGCCCAGAGAAGTAGTGGATGCCCCGTCCCTGTAAGTGTTCTAGGCCAGGTTGGATGGGGCCCTGGGCAACCTTGTGTAGCTCCAGGCCTGGAGACTGGTGGCCCTGCCTGTGGCAGGGGGGTTGGAGCTCTATGATCCTTGGGGTACCTTCCAACCCAGACCATTCTATGATTCTATGATCTAAGGACTAAAAGAATTTTTCTGTGCTGAAAATTAGATCTTTCTCTGGATGTTGTGTCTAATTTATGTAGTTACTCTGCAAGCTTATCACACAGTAATTTTGCTCAAGGAAATTTATGCCGTGGTGATCAGCGTAATTCCACTGAAGTAGGTAGTGGCTTATTATCGTATGATTCTGCGTTGAAGAGAAGGTCAAGTAAGACTTTGCCTGGTTAATTTTCAGACTTGAACGACAATGTACATTCTGATGATAGAAGAAAATGCATTTCAAGTGTTTAAAGATACTAAACTAGTGAAGGGGAGAGCTTAGCCTAATTTCAGAGTTATTGCTACAGGTTAGGTCTTTGTATTGAAGAAGAGGCAAATTGTTTTGGCCTCCACATAATCCAATTACACATGACAAGAGCAGAAACACACTCAGGCAGCCACCCACCCACGGTTTTCCTCAGAGTTCTTCAGACTGTTTTGTGAATGTTCTCAGATGTTTTGGTCTACATAAGATCATCTTTCATACAGATTTGTTGCATGCTATGTTTGTGCACCAATTCAGGGCCAATGAAGAGCTGACTTAGTGTGTATTGTTGTGAATGAGAAGATCCAGGTTGAATTCCTTTACCATTGTATTAAACACAGCAGCCATTAATATATGCCTAAAATATTCGTAGCCTTGAGAAGAGATCCATGTAAATGTCTTAGTAAACTCCATAAGAAGAGAGAATATATAGAAAAGCAAACACTGAGAACACCTATTGATGCTTGCATTTAAAAATACTGAAAAGGGGTTGCCATCAAATGAATCAACTATTCTTATTCAATAATAAATATTTTACATTTCAGTTTCTCTGTTAATATATTTCTGGCAAACATGTTTTAACAGGAAGCGTGTGCTATTCTGTTAACAAAAAGGCCAAGTTTAAAACATTTATAAGCTTAATGGTTATTGAAGCCACATACAAGCTGGAAATCTTGATGATGAAAATTCAACCATAATGCAAATGACTGCTGTAATTTTGAGGAGGTTCTATTGAGAGTTTTTTTGACAATACATGGCAAAAGATTTCCTGACAGGAATCTATCAAAAACATTTAATTTCCTTGCTAATTCTTAAATTACCCATATTTCAGTAAAGGGAAGAGACCAAGTTGGTGGAGGACACAAGGTTGTAGCAGTATACCACATACTGTTACAAAGCAGGACTGGAAAAAGCCCCAAGAAGTAGGCTAATCCAGCTGTTTGTCCCAAGGTAGAATAAACACATTTCTTCCTGACACCTATATGGATAAGAGCAATTGCATTGCTCTCTCTATTTAGATCATAACTGGAATTGAGTGTTTATTGGTAGGTTTTTCTGTATGCCCCATATGTTGCAGTTAAGCATGTTAGTACCAGTCCTGCTCTCAGTGGACACAGGATCTGAGTCTTCTGTTGTGTGTCTATAACTATTTTTGTACTTGCAGACCTTTGTTCTGTGTCCTCTCTGTTTTCTAAACTCCAGATGAAATAACTCCAGTACTCTTCATTTTGCCTTTGAGGGTTGTCATTCCTCTGTGTCTTTTTCCTCTCTCTTTCTCCTCTGGATGCTCTTCAGTGGGTAATGAGTTCTTGAATTTTGTGTCCGGAATATTTATATTGCTAAATGTATTGGGCCAGATGTGGTCTAAACAACAAGCACTGGTTTAGTCTGAGGTTTACATTTTTTCTTCTATATGCATACTTTAGAAGAATGAGTTTGGTCTGAGGTTTGTTGCTTTGCCAAAAGTACTATACCTGCCGATCCACAGACCTGCTGGCAGCTGGTTTTGTCGTAGTTCCAGGTGCGTGTTGGTGATTTTTCTTAGGTGTGAAACCTTTTACTTTTCTCAGCTGAAATATGTCCTGTTATTTTTTCAGCTCATTTCTCAAGTTTCTCTGTATTTTTCTGTATCTGTGATGTGTGTGTCTTGGTTCTTTCATCCACACCATCAGTGAAGATGCTGAATAATGGCAGAGTCAGGGCAGGTCCCATCAGTATTTCGCCTGATAGATCCCTCCAGTTTGACATGTGTTCTTGATAAGTATTCTGTGAGCAGTTTTCTAACCACATCTACCCAGTGGCAATTACATCTAGATCACATTTCCCTGGATTATTTATGAGGATGACATGAGAACCAGTGACAAAACCCAGGGAAGCCCAGATTTATGACATGTTGCTGCTTCATCTCGTAGGCCTGTTACCCTGGGACAAAGAAAAAATACATTAATATGACACAATTGCCTCATCTAACTCAGCCTTTTTAGCAAAGGGTGGTGCAAAAATTGGCATTAAGCAGTTTGTTCTATTATCTCCTGATGGCTTTAGCTGTGTATCCAATTATATAGTAGCTGAACTTGTACGGGAATTGACGTGGCAGCACAAAGGAGGCATGCTCTGAACTTGCTCAAAGAATGCTGGACTACAGCAAGCATGCTGCAGTTCTTGAAACTGGGAGAAGTCAGCTAGTGACAGCAGGCACTAAACTTAAAAGTTCAGCTTCTCCCCACTGCCAGCATCACACGCCCACACGGTTCGTCTCTGGGGAACATCTATATTCACTTTGCCATGAATTGCCAGATACCCACTGTCCTCTCACCTCTTTATCCAAACTTGAGCAATTATTTCCTCAGTAGAGAAAGCAGGATCTTTTCTAAAAGGTAGTGGATGTGTTTTACTCAATTTAACCTGTGCCTCTGTTGTATTCAAGAAATGTACTTCCATACTGGATTCAAAGCATCTGTATGATAGGCTTTAGAAGCAGTTATCATATGCTTAGGGAGGTGATTGTCCCTCTCTACTCTGCCCTTGTGAGGCCCCATCTGGAGTCCTGTGTCCAGATCTGGGGCCCCCAATACAAGAAAGATGTGGAACTGTTGGAGAGGGTTCAGAGGAGCCACGAAGATGATTAGAGGGCTGGAGCACCTGCCCTACAAAGAGAGGCTGAGGGAGCTGGGCTTGTTCAGCCTGGAGAAGAGAAGGCTGCGGGGGGACCTCATTGCAGCCTGCCAGTCCCTGAAGGGAGCTGATAAGCAGGAGGGGATTCAACTTTTGAAAAGGATAGACAATGGCAGGACAAGGGGGAATGGATTAAAACTAAAGGAAGGAAGGTTTAGATGAGATATTAGGGGGAAGTTTTTTACAGAGAGAGTGGTGAGGTGCTGGAACAGGCTGCCCAGAGAAGTAGTGGATGCCCCGTCCCTGGCAGTGTTCAAGGCCAGGTTGGATGGGGCCCTGGGCAACCTTGTGTAGCTCCAGGCCTGGAGGTTGGTGTCCCTGCCTGTGGCAGGGGGGTTGGAGCTCTATGATCCTTGGGGTCCCTTCCAACCCATGCCATTCTATGATTCTATGATATGCTCCCATTCCTGATAAAATGGGCTCACTGATGTGCACCTATCTTATGACACTGGTATACGCTCTTTGTTCAAGAAAAAGCCATTAAAGATGAACACTGGAACTTTGAAACAACAGTTTCATTGAAATATTTTAGTGTCCTATGAGTGATTTTGAGGGATCTTGTTTGCTTCCACCAAGTTTTAGCTGATTCTGCAGGAGGGGAGCAAGAACGTAGGTGAGATGGCTTCTTGTAACTGCTTGAGTATGACGGGATGAAAAGCTTTGCTCTCAGCCTGGCAGGTCTTTTGGGGTCTGTGTCATTATCTTACGACTACAGAAGGCAAAGAGCATGTTATTTTGTATTTCCATGTGCTCCATCTGGAGAGTGGGGTTTGTTTTCTTCGTAACCTGCAAAATGGTAGAGAAACAGTTTTCTTCTTTCCTTCTCTTCAGCTATGTGACACACCCCAGCCTTCCAAAGCAGGAAGTGTTAAGTCATTTTCCAAGGGAGGTTCTTCCCTTTGAAAAGGGTACCTGGCCCACCTCCTCCTCAGACAGAGGAGGAGTTTCCAGTAACACAAACGATTGCTTGAATGTATTGTGCTTCTTTCTTTCATTCCTCCCTGTAAGTGGTAAGAATTTTGGTGGGTGTGGATCTGGCCAGTCATTCGTTTTAGGGGATCAGGAAAGAAAAAATGCATGTCAGTCGAAGACTTGGAGAGAACAGTCCTAAGTCTGTATGAAGTCAATTCCTGGCAAAAGAGCAGTTCTTTGGGTTGGAATCTTTTGGCAAGCAATACAGCAGTGAGACAAGAAGCAAAATCTTCACTGAGTAGTTTCTCCCTATATGTCCTCTACTTTTGATGTTATGTGGGCAATTTGTTGGTAACTGAAAATGTCAGTATCTGGGACAGAGAATTGACTGAAACTTGGAAGGGGCAGAAAGGAAAGAAGACGTCAATCTCACATAGCAAGTCAAGTTGCAAATGGGATGATGCAAACAACTCCGTGTTGGAGACCCCCAGCTAGCAGAGATAAATAGTCTTCTGAAGAGTTAATGCAGGAAAATTTTTTTAAAAAATATCTTTTTTTCATAATAGATGAAAGAAAAACATGGAAAATACAACTTCTGTTCTTGCCGAGGTTTAACTCCATTATCAGCTACTGCAATAGAAGAACGTTTTGTTTCTGAAGTAATGAAGAAATAATTTTCTCCTGGTGGACAAAATAAACTGCACTTATTGAATAGCAGTCATTCAGTTTAGAGCTCTATTCCTCATCTACAATTACATAGTCTGTTCTGATACAAAATCATACCTGCGCTTCAAAGGCTGTGTATACATGAGTTCTGTTTTATTGCTGTACGTGGTTTTAAAAGCAGTGTGAGAGAAATGAAAGAAAAATCAAGGTCAGAACTCTGGTTTCCTTTGCCCCTTTGTTCCAGTGGATTACATGTCTCATTCCACCTGGAACTCATTAGTGTTGACATGTAGCAGGATACTCTGTGTCTGAGTTCCCTCGTTAAAATGTCTTCTTTCTTGTGCTTTCCAGACCCCGGCCTGTGTTCTTGAACTCAAAACCAGTAGTGAAGCTGGGCGCTGGGAAATACCATAAGCTTCCCCCAGTCAGCAAATACATATTAGATTGTAAAAAGGGGTGCTCCATGTCTTTGGACTCTGTAGCCCAACTCTTCTTTTTGTCTGTCATACATGTCCCAGCAACTTATTCTGCAGCCGTGAGGAAAACGTGTCCTGGTGTTCTCTGTAGTTGGTGAGGGGTTTTTGAACAAAACAGGACAAGTATTGCTTAAAATAGTTACATTTTCTAATTCTGTGACTGCAGTTATAACTTAGTTATATTTTGGGAAACTTGTGATTTCCAGTAATTCATATAAAGGGAAAAATTAACCTGGTGACAGGCTGATTCAAGCATAAATAAAATCTCTGGAGTGACATGGCTTGAAAAATGCACACATTGCCTATTGAACTGCTTACCTGTTATAATAATTGTAAGTAACCCAGCTGCTGTCTTATGGATGGCAGGTGATGTTTTATAAACAAGAAGTCACAAAATCTTGGTTTACTTTTTTTTTTAATTGCAGCATGGTTACAGTGTGGTCAGAGTTGCTGTATGTAACTAAGGTGGTGATGGCCTGCGGTGCAAGAGGTGGACAGACTACTTCACAGTTGTTAAAATGACATTGTAGAACCTTCTCAGGAGAGAGGGCAAGCATCCTGAATGTTTTAGGACAAGAAACCTTTTCATGTATTCTTCCTCAAAGAATATCGTATTTTGTAACCCGTGTGTGTACACAGATAAAATACTTAAAAACACTTTGTCTCATTCATCCCTAAAAAGAAGAAAAATCTGTCAGTCATGTTTCATGCAGGCTCTGAGGAAGAATTTATTATTCTTTCTCTCCCTGCATTAATATTAATGGTCCCTGTTACTCTGAGGTAATTTATCTGGCCCAACCCGATACAGATTTTGAAATTCAGAAGGGCTCAGGCTGGAACAGTATGCTCAGGCCAGAGTGTGTTTAAGCTATATGTTTAATAATATACAGTGATTTTGTTAAATAAGGAAAACCGTTCTGACAAAGACATTGTGCAAATCAAATTATTGTATGTTTCAGGCCAAGATGACTCAACTGCCAGAGGCTGAAAAGGAAAAGATAGCTGAGCAAGTGGCTGACTTTAAAAAAGTCAAGAGTAAGCTTGATGCAGAGATTGAAATATGGGATGATACCAGCAATGACATCATTGTTTTGGCCAAGAAGATGTGTGTGATTCTGATGGAGATGACTGACTTCACAAGGTAATTGTGCAAAAAAAAAAAAAAAGGGTCTTCAATATTTCTAAATGTTGGAGGCCATTGTCATATTGTTACAGCAGGAAATTCTGCTTTTAACATCAGGGAAGAGCATCTGCACGAAACTGAGTAGCCTAAGCTGGTGTAGCTAGCTTTAGCACGCTAGCTGGTTGTACTGAAGTGTTGGAAGGGAAGCTTGAAACTTTGAACTGTATTTGTCCTTAATTTATTATTTTTTTTCTTCGTCCTCCTCTGTTCATTTGGTTGGTTGCCAGGGTTTTTTGCACATCTTTTAGCCCTTTATTTCTGCTCTCAGAAAAGGAAAAAGTAACAGATTATTCTTGATTTTAAGCTGTAGTTCTCTCTCATCCATAGTTCTCCCTACTTGTGCCATACCCTGCTGTCAAGCATAACACACGCTGTACAGCGCGTGACTGGCAGTACGCGCTCAGACACCTTCATGTGCCTTTTGTATCCCATTCCTTGCTGTAGCTTTTGTAAGAACTGTATCGTGCTGCTGTACGTAGTCTTGAAGAGTGAAGAGTCCAGACAGCTTGCAGAGCTGCCAGTGTATGCTCTATGATACCTGCACAGGAAGCACTCCTCTGTTCAGGAGCTTTTGCTGCCACCCCCTGAGTAAGTGTTCAGTAAATTTCATTCGATTAATTATATCGAAGAGTGAAACCAGTGGATTTTGTGTTGGAGGGTTTTTCCCATCTGGTTACTAATAAAATAGCTGTTGATAGGTAGGTGAAGCCTTTAAGCACAGCCAGTCTTGAAGAAACTTCATGTTTCATAAAATAAGTCCTTTGATAGCAAGAAAAACCTAAACCTCTGGCACAGACTCTTTGGAATGTAAATCAACAGAGCTGCGTAGAGCTGAGCCAGCTGACCTGGCTGGGCTCTGGCTTAGGCCTCTTTGGGGAAAGAGAGCTGTTGCACTTCATCCTGCTTGCACTTCCCAAATTCACCTTCCTGTACAAGAGGTTGAGACACCTGCATGTTGAACTCTGCAATCCTTTTATATGATTTGTATTGAGACCTTTGAAAAAGAACGTACTTTGCCAGAAAGCCAGTATTTACAATTGAGGTCACCTCCCTCACCAAAATTCTTTAAATTATTAGTTTAGATTAATCAAGGTTAACCAGGTTGGGTTCGTAGCCTCAGTTTTGCATCTGTGGCTCTCCATAGAACACAGCATAATATGCAGTTTCGACTCGAAGAGCAGCTCTTATCCACTGCTGTTGATATCCAAATTGTCCACAGAGAACTCTGAAGTGAGCCCAGTGAAGTAACTTCCTTGAAGGTAAAATTGCAGTCTGTTGGGAAGAGAGGACAGAAATGCCAGTCTTTGCTTCACAGGGAGCCACGTTATTGGAAGATGGTTTTTGTTTGGTCTCTTCAAATTTTAGGAAATGTATTCATCTTTTCACTTCATACATGTTTAGACCTTAATTTCAAATATGCAAGTATATTCTCCTGTATTATGTCTTTGATGCTTAATTTGTAATTTCTTGAGGGGAGGACTATCCTACAAGTCTTCAGTTCAGTTTCTAGGACTGTTAGTAACAGCAACCAGGGTCACCTGTTTGTACAGTGATGATGGTCTTGCAAAGTTCTTTTCTATCATGCATAACTTCACCTCACTTCTTTAGAAAGGTGTCCTTCAGCAGTGTTTTCAAGTTTTCTTTCTTCTTTAATGATGCCAGAAAAGGTCTTGTAAAATGAAGGTTTGTTTCTATCTAAATAATAGGTGAGCTTTTGCATATCTTCTCCTCCTTATTGTTGCTGTATCAAAGGTGGCAGTTACGTGCTAAGGAACACAGCTGCTGTTCTCGCTTCATAGAATCATAGAATGGTCTGGGTTGGAAGGGACCCCAAGGATCGTAGAGCTCCAACCCCCCTGCCACAGGCAGGGCCACCAACCTCCAGGCCTGGAGCTACACAAGGTTGCCCAGGGCCCCAGCCAACCTGGCCTTGAACACTTCCAGGGACGGGGCATCCACTACTTCTCTGGGCAGCCTGTTCCAGCCCCTCACCACTCTCTCTGTAAAAAACTTCCCCCTAAGATCTAATCTAAACCTTCCTTAATATCTAATCTAAACCTTCCTTACCTGAGAAAATGGGGGGGATGGATAGGGCAGAGACCACGGTGAGCACCAGCATGCCTTAAGGTTTAATCTCACCAATTTTGTAATTCCAAGTTCTTGGACATGGAAGAATAAACGTTTCTGACATTTTCTGTTTGTTACATCAGAAGCTCCTTGGGCAGACAGTAAATCTCTGAATTTCAGGCACTTGTCACCCAGGCTGATTTCTGTTCTCCTTCAAATGTAACACCTTGCTCTCATCATTTCACCTCAGGGAGTGCTTTGCAAAGCTTTACTTTTTCAAGGTCATCACAGCATGTTATAGTGTGCTCACACCTGTGTGTTGTCCCAAACATCTATGCAACGGTAATATACTTACTAAAACTAAGTTAATGTGGGTATCAAAACTAATCAGTATTCAAGCAGAACTTAATGGGAATGATGAGGGCATAAAGTATCAGTTGGTATGCCTGGGATCATTAAAAATACTTCATGGTAGCTTCGTTAAAGGCCAGTGATAATCAGTGGAGGTTAGGACTGGTGTAAGGAGTTGCTATCTGAAATAGAGTATTATGACCTAGCCTTTTTCTCTCATTGTAGAGACAGATGCCTTTTTTTGAGTCTTGGCAGAAGGGACCCACAGAACCTTATTTGAAACAATTCTCATCCTCCTGAGCAGTCGTGAGCATGTCCTCTGCAGATAGACACGAAGCAAACCCACTGTAGTTTTATGTAACACATATTTTTCCAGCTTGCCTTAAACTTTGTATGTGCTACGTGTCATAAGCTTACTGAAACCTTGCTGTGATGAACCATCCTATAAATCATTGTCATAAAAAACCTTACACTTGACAGATGGAAAAGTAATTGAGCAAGAGCAGGAGTCTATTGTTGGAAGTTTGCAGCAGCTGCTAATCGGAGGTATGATAATCAGGCCTGGTTAGGCCAAACTGGTTATACCAATTGCTGGAATCTGTTAAAAATGCTGTAAAACTCCTGTGATGCTTGCAGCAGTGAGCTCTGGCCCACACAGGCAGAGGTGGAAGCAGTGGAACAGGCATTTGCTTTGCTCACAGTGTAGCTTCCTATTCCCCTTTACGCTCCTGCAGATTGGTGCTCACTGAGGGATAATAGCTGAAGTTCCTGCCACTATTATTATCCTGTTCTCTGAAGGTTCTTTCTGCTAGAAATGTTCAGTACAGGTTTATTTCCTGAATTTTACTTTGCTGATGAACTGGATTGTAGCTTTAGTTTCTTGGCTTGGTGGGGACCGAGCAGCTACAGTGAGTGAGGCAAAAAGAACAGCATTGCTATGGATTCAACAGCAAGGGCATTTATCAAAGCTGAGAAACAAATGAGGTATCAGTGGGTCTGCTGATGTTTTCTGGGTTCAGCCTGTAGCTGCAGCCCCATTCCTGCCTTTCTCATGAAGTGCCATCTGTCTGGGAAGCAGATACTCTGCGCTGTATTTTAGTGTTAAA
Organism: Zapornia atra; assembly: GCA_013400835.1. Taxonomy (NCBI): domain Eukaryota; kingdom Metazoa; phylum Chordata; class Aves; order Gruiformes; family Rallidae; genus Zapornia; species Zapornia atra. The sequence goes on from VZTU01009268.1 coordinate 35,596, forward strand.
TCTTGGCCTGTGAAGCAGGTGGTTCACCACAAACAAAAAAGAACTTACAAAGATTTGTCATTAAAGAAAGCACAGTTTTGTGGAGCAAGGAACTCTGAAGTGCTTAGACAACTGCATTAGGGTCTAGCCAGCATATATGACACAGAGTTGTCTTAAGAAAGGCTAGTTAGATTTTTTTTTTTAACACAATTAATTCAAAGCTCTCCTCTGACTTTTAGAGTCACTATTTTCCAAAGCTGTATTTTACAGCAACTGAACAAGTAACTAATGAACAGGCTTGGATACAACATTGGTACTGTAGCCTAAATGTACTTATTTTTCCTCTCCATAAGACAAATACTACACACACACACACACCAGTTTTCTAACCACTGTCAAATTACATTACTGGTAATTAAAAATGCAGGGCTTTTGAAATAACTGCTTAATTTATACTTTTATGTCAAATACAGGCAGGAATTGTGTTTAAGCACATGAAAAGCATGGACAAAATACCCCAAAGCCAGCATTAGGGAGGTACATACATGGGTGTGGCTAACTGATGCCTTGGAAAGCTGGAATCCAAACTCCCCAGCCTTGGTGCCTCTGAAGCAGGGATCCTTTATTGCAGCGCTGGGCACACAGCGGATCGATCGCTCCTCCCAGTGTGTGCACCCAGTAAAGCCAAATTGCTCCTATTGAAACAGATTAATTATACATATTCATTCTAATTCCTAAGAAAAGACAGGGTTATGCAAATTATTTCCAGGAAGTCATTTCCATTAACTCCCCCCAGCTAGAGCATGCTCAGTGACACTCAGGGGGTCTTCCGGTGCTCTTCAGGGATGAAGGCTGGGCGCCTTCCTCTCTCTCAGCGCATGCTCTGCACGGGTTTCTCCATGCTGATCTGGGCTCCCAACACCTGCACCCACTAGTTAGTTTTTCACTGAAAACAAGATAGACTCTGTCTTTTAATTGGTCCTTAGTCTCATTATTTAGGACTCCTCTATCTCCTACTTCCTCTGGTTTCAAGGCTGTTGCACTATTATGGCTAATTTTTGTAGCTGCTTTCATGAAGCAGCTGATGTGATCACAGCCAAATTCTGCTAAAATTCAAAACTAATCTATTCCTAAAACCACCCCAATTCTTACTTCTTTATCTTCCAGGCTCTTACTGTTGCATTGTTATGGTTAAGTTTGCATCTGCCCTCACAAGCAGCTTACACAGTTACAGCTTTCTCTTAAGCTAGTCTATTCTTAAAGCTATGAAAATTCTTCTATTAAAGTTATATTAATTGTCTCTTCTGCTACACCTATTTTAATCTATTCAGCACAATTACTTTTCACTGAATCAAACTCTGTATTCTCCTTAGGAAGCAATGCTCCTATGCAAAAGTGTCTATTATTTGCCAGTCTTTTGGAATGTACAGCAGGCAGAAGGCCCTGTCAAAGGACTGTAAGAGTGAAAGAATAGGGATTTTGGTGTGTGTAAATATACATGTATACTTCCATAATTTGAATTTTTTTCCTCCTTTGTGTCCTGTCACGTGTTGCATCAATTCCTAGTACAAAAGTATGAATATTCACTGCTGTAAAATGTCTGAGTTTAAAAAAGAGGTTAGAGCTTTTAATTTTATGGGAAAGATGTATTTAATCACATGGGACAGTCAAGTGTCAGTTTTCTGTCCTTTTGCTGTGCCTTGTGTAGAGTTAAATAGCAAGAACTTGCCTCAGCTGCTACAATAGTTTCAATCTGATGAAGATACTCTAGTTTTTCTGTTGATTGGCTGAAAACATACAAGAAAAATCTAGGGCTTGTGGGCTGCTTCTTAAGTTTTATACATAGATGAAGCAGGAGTTTTGGGTTTTTTCCTATTACCAGGGCAGATTTATAACTGAGGGTATTTACCAAGAAACAGACACTCCCTTAATGAGAATCACTGGACTTTTACCCCTGTCTGTTTTGAAAGTTTGTGGAAGTTCCAAATGGGGCCATAGGAATGCTTGCTTTAAAAAAAAAAAAGAAAAAAGAAAAAAATGCAGCTCTTGGCAAACTGTTCAGATAATGTCTCATATTTGCTCCTGATACTTGACATTTGTTTCTAAAATGGCATCAGTATCTGAGTTAATATTAGGAAAATAGCAAAACAAATTAATAAGATTTGGAAAAATAAATCTAGCTAAGGCATCCCTTAGAAAGCTGTCCCCCTTAGTCTTACAGTAAGCCTAAATATAATTCTGCTTATACATCTAGTACCTCTAAGGACTGCAGAATAGCCTAAAATTTGGTCTCTGTGGTAGTCTTGGTTAAGACACCAAATGCAGCTGTCCCCTCTAGCAAGTCTCCTCACCTGGTAACAGCCACAGTGTTCAGCCTTCTCCTCTCCCTGGTCTTTGCTTGGGAAAGCAGGGGCAGCAGGGAATCTGAAAGGAAGGTACAAGGCAGGATGGCAGCTCTGCAGTTATGGGGATTTGAAGAGACTGAGGCAAAAAGGTGATGGAATAGGAGATGAGAGTCTCCACTCCTATTCAAGTTTATTAATGAAGCTCCTTGTCATAACTCACTATTTGATTTACCTTTCTTGGTGTCCCTTTCCATTGCAGAGCTATCCATAATCTTGCTTATTTTCTTTCAATGGTGTGGTGGTTTTGGCCCTAACCAAAGGCCAAATACCCACCAAGCCGCTCGCTCACTTTCCCCCTTCAGCCAAAAAGGGGGAGAAAATAGATATTAGGAGGCTTAGGACCTGAGATAAGGCCAGAGGGATCACTCTCCAATTAGTGCAATGGGCAAAACAGGCGCAGCACAGAATAAAGGAAAGAAAAAGTGATTTATTACTACTTACTACAACTGCTACACCCCGTGAACCGGAACGAGATAAGAAGCGGCCAGGTCTTCAAGCGCCTTCCCCCCACCCCTCCCTTCTTAGCAAACTTAAAACTCATCACGATCTTACTCCCTTCTTCCCCCCTCAACGTGGCGCGGGGAGGGGCAGGGAATGGGCAGTGGGGTTCCGGTGATTCCCAACAAGCTGCTTTTCTTCCCCCGATATTATCACTTCTACTTCCCCCCC
>VZTU01009268.1:53189-75056 GCA_013400835.1 Zapornia atra
GGCCCTGCCTGTGGCGGGGGTGTTGGAGCTCTATGATCCTTGGGGTCCCTTCCAACCCAGACCAGTCTATGATTCTATGATTCTCTTTAAGTCCTGCACACTAAGGAAACAAGCTGCAGCTCTAGCTTTAGGCCTTAGAATACAAGTATGGTTTAACTCTGGTGGAAAAAAACAAAGTGGTGTTTTTATTATGGTGTTACTGTTTGGGCATGTTATATTGAACTGCAGCTTTGTACAGTGCTATAAGCAGATGTAGCTGTCTGCCAGAGGCTGTGCATTCTACCAGACAGCACCCATGTTAATTTTTTTCCCCATGTCTTTGCTGTTGGTTTGTTTTGGCATCAGTGATGGATTCTAGCCAGTGACCCTGTCCTCTTCTCCTACTGCTGCTTCCCTTTCAGACCATGCAAGAGAGATTTCTTACTGAAGTTTGATGAGCAGAACAGGAATGAAGACCTTCCATGTTTTAAGTGCTCTTTATGTAGACTAATATAGTCAGTTCTGACAGCTCGTGAGGATATTAGAAATCTGTCTATGCACATTACTTCATGTCTTGGCACTTGAAATATGTTACAGTAGGTGAAACTTACTCCAGCATTCTTAAGTTTCTTGGCTGTTGAGCAAATCCTGAAAATGTGACCCCAAAGGCTTGGAAAACAAAGTAAATACAAAGAACCTTATATTTATTATGTCAAGTCTCAGGGTATTTATTCCAGTTCTGTGGTATTTTGAAGCCAAACTCATGGTATTGGAAACCTTGAAGCTGATGCTACAAAGATTTCATTCACACACTATGTTACACTGCGTTTACGTTAGTCAGGAGCGATGAGGAGACCCCACCCCACTGTGACAAATGTGGGAGATGAGGAAGGATGGGAGCATCATGACCCTTTCCTTTGGTGCTGTAGAACTCTTCATAACTCTGTGAATCTTCTGTATAAATGAGACTGTTTACTGTTTTCCAAAGCATGAACAAGGCAATTAAAGAAGGCAAGTGAAGTACAAAGCAAATACAACACAGTGTATAAAATTATTCTTTTTCATTACACAAAGTGTTTATTTTGATCCTAAAAATCAAAAATTAGTTTCTTCTCTGGGTAGTGTTTCCAAACCAGGTGCTTTTTCAGTTAAAGTCAAGTAAGCTGTGCAGCCACCAAGCACTACCTAGCACTGAAATTGCCTGTGCTGGCTGTGCCCATTAGGCCATTCTAATACGGAGGAAGTAGAAGTAAAAAACCTATCTGGTGCTGCCATCCAGAGAGACCTGGACAGGCTGGAGAGCTGGGCTGGGAGAGACCTAATGAAATTCAACAAGAGCAAGTGTAAAGTCTTGTACCTGGGGAAGAATAACCGACTGTATCAGTACAGGCTGGGGGGTGACCTGATGGAGAAGAGCTCTGTGGAGAAGGACCTGGGGGTCCTGGTTGATGACAGGTTGGCCATGAGCCAGCAGTGTGCACTGGTGGCTAAGAGAGCCAATGGGATCCTGGGATGCATCAAGAAGAGTGTGTCCAGCAGGTCGAAGGAGGTGATCCTCCCTCTCTACTCTGCCTTGGTCAGGCCCCACCTGGAGTACTGTGTCCTGTATACCAGGGCTCCCTGGTATAAAAAAGACTGGGACCTCCTGGAGAGAGTCCAGAGAAGGGCTCCGAAGATGATTAAGGGCCTGGAGCATCTCCCCTATGAGGACAGGCTGAGTGAGCTGGGACTGTTCAGCCTAGAGAAAAGAAGACTTAGGGGGGACCTAATTAGTGTTTATAAATATCTTAGGCATGGGATGCAGGGGGATTTGGCCAGTCCCTTTTCAGTGTCTGTGGGGACAGGACAAAGGGCAATAGCTGCAAGTTGGAGCACAGGAAGTTCCGCACCAACATGGGGAAGAACTTTTCCCCAGTGAGGGTGAGGGAGCCCTGGGACAGGCTGCCCAGGGGGTGTGGAGTCTCCTTCTCTGGAGATATTCAAGACTCATCTGGACGCCGACCTGTGCAATATGAGCTGGGGAGCTGCTTTGGCAGGGGGGTTGGACCCCATGATCTCTAGAGGTCCCTTCCAACCCCTGTGATTCTGTGATTCTGATGGTACCTGGTATCCAAGTCAAGACTTCCAAGAGCTTCTGGGGCCTTTTAGTCTGATGCTGTTGCAGTGCTGCATGTCAGTGTCTAGTAGAAGATAAATGGGACTAACCTGGTATCAGAAAAGTCCAGGGAATTCAGAAATTTAAGCGCAACAAGTCCAGCTTGTTTCTCTCTGTGAAAGTAACTTGTAATAAAGTAAGCTTTCTCTGTACCTTCATAAGGGCTTAGAAATTAAGGGTTGGTACTGAATGGGCAGGGATATTAGAAAAGAATACAGTGATCTTTAAGTGATTATTATTGCCACAGTTTGAGGAATCTTAAAACACTGATGTTCAGCTGTAACCAAGTATTTTTAGTAATTAACTGATTTGTAGTGATTGTCTAATTAACTCTCTAAGGAAATACTAGCATTTCAAGTAAGTGCATGATCTGTAGTATCTGGTGGGAATAAAACATGAGAATTTCTACTCCAACATTGTAAAGTTGAACAAGAAAAAGAAAAGTGACCATCTCTATCCGATTTCGATGTGGGGAAGTGCATTGCTTGCCTCTGGACCTAAGAACCAAACCAAGAGGAAGAAACAGGGTGTAGGTGCAATGCATAAAAATTTCAGGGTGGGCTAATGCATGGGCAGGTAGTATTAGGACCTGTAGATTCCTGAAGATAACCGACAGGAGCAGCATCCAGTGGAGTCACCTGTTCTAATGGGGGCCAGCAGTAGCATAGAACACATTCTTTCAAAAGAGCTTGCATATCAAAACACATTTCTATTATTTTAGGCTGTTTTTCCTGCCTGGTATCGTATTAAAGTGTCCTTAAAGTAAGTCTTTGATATCACATGCATACAGTAAACACAACATGTTGTAAATACTGCTATGATAAAGCTGCACATTGTTGTTGAAACAAAACTGCCAGTTAATGGTGCTTTTCAGAGGCCATTGAGGAAAGTAAGAAATTCTTTGGAAATAGTTTGATCGTCGGTTCAACATATAATCAGAAACTTGTGGAGTATTTATAGGATGGCTTACTGAGCCATTAGCAGTCTAGCAATATGATTAGATATCTGTATTAATAAACATCTGTCGCAGTGGCATAGCAGATGTGCTTAGGTGCCCACATAACATAAAATGTAAATCTTGGATGAGTAGTTTATATTCCTACTACAAAATGTTTTAATTACATTATATATCATGCTGTTTGTTTCATGTTGCAACAGTGAAAGTGCTGCTTATTTAAAACTGTGAGGAGACTTTTCTGATCCCTTCAAAAATACGACTCTGTTAATAGAACAAACTGATTTTGAATGGTGAATTTTATTGTCTTTGTTACTGACCTATGGCCTATCGTTACAGGTTTGTTGCAGCATTTTGGTTCTGATCACCCTGGTTTTGGTACCTCTCAGTAGCTTCTTTAGTTCCAACTGCTGTTGAATCTGTAATGCATGATGTGTAGAGTGTATGAATTCATGGCTCCCTTTTCTAAATGTCAGATGTCACAATCAGGCAAAAATTGCCCTTGTCTTCTGAGGATGTAACGTGGAAACAGAGTAAATGCAATTATTAGCTACAGAAAAACTGACTCCCTAACTCCAGAGACTTCCTTCATTCCCATGTTCGATGGCCTAAATGTCATTCAACTTAAAATCCATTTATCATACTCAGACAGTCTTTGGTGGTTGTGATTTTTTTTCTTTGCAAAATACTGTATGGGCACTCTGAACTTGGCAGTGTTTTTATATGCCATTAGTTAAATAGGTATTTATGGGCAAACACGTTAGCAGCTTACTGGTTGCCTATGGTAGGTTTTGAATCAAACCTTAAGAGTAATTTGTATTTTTCTGGGGATTTTTCAGAAGAATGATTCCTTTGTTGTGACATACTGATAGTTCAAATTATAATTGTACCACTGAGAGGTCTCATTCTTTCAAGTAGCTTTAAAGGGTAATAATGATAACTTGTGGGCAGAAGCCTTGAAAAATACGACTGTTAATAGCACGTGTTAACAGCAGACACAGGATAGCACATGTACATTCTGAGAATAGTATGACTGATGATCAGAAAGATGATGTTACATGTAGTAAAGGCATTCTGAAAGATTTATTTTGGAATCCATGTTTGAGTGGAATGATAAACTCATCAGTAAAGATTATTATGGTAGGAAGTGTTGGCAGGGAAGAGGTAAAACGATGGTGCTGTGAATCAGGTTAAAGTAACCGAAGACTGCTAGAGGGAAGGTGAAAAAGAGATTTGCAGAGGCTAACTGGGTAAAGTAATGCCATAAGACAGACCGGATTGTAGCACGGCCTCCTTTCTTGACCGTGGTATTATTACTGTTAATTGGTTTTGCCAGTTCCTCCAGTAATCATAGAATCATAGAATGATTCCATTCCCCAGAATGTTTGATGGGAATCCAGATCTTTTAGCTATGCTGCTGTCTGCAGCGTTTTGCAGAGCAGCCGTGGGGAGGCAGAAGAAATGAGAAACACATTGTAGTCTTTGGTTGGGGAAGAGCTGCAGGAGGCACAAGTGGAACTGCGGAATGGAGTGAATTAACTAAATCCTGTAGTGTACATAAAGCGAAATTGATTTGTTGAGGAATATCTCTCCCTGTCTCTGTGGGAGCAGCAGCAGACACACCATGTGAAATGAAACAAACTGACGGCACTACAGTTAATGCACTTTCCCCAGGAGTAGCAGCCATGTACCTCAGGTACCGTGACAGTCAGCTGGATGAGAGCTCTGGCCTTCCCAAAGGCAAGAACTGTTCCACTTGATTCCCGTCAGCAAGGAACCCTTGCCAGCAGTCAGCCTTCTCTGGGCCAAGCCTGCACCCTAACTGGTGGTAGAAGCTGGGGCTGCTCAGATGGTCATTGGCTGGGGTTGCCAGGCTGGATCCATTGCTCAGCTTTGATGGGAACAGCAAGGACCAAAGAGATGGAGGTATTGCTGCTCTGTACTGGTTTGGAATCACTGCTGCTTCCTGCAGTGTCCCCACAAACCTGGAATTACAGTGGGAGCTGTCAGGATTTGCTGAGCTAGAAATTAGGACCGATAATACAGTGGTCAGGGTCTGAAGCTCCAGAACTTCATGGGACAGAGACCACTTAGGTTGTCTGTTGGAGACTGCAGTAGTTGTGAGGCTGAAGTTCACGCCTCAAGACGCCTGCAGTGCCCTGAAAAGCTGGGGTTGGGTGGTCATTCATGGTGTTAGATGTGCATTCAATAGGAATTTGTTGTTGGAGACTGGTCAGCAGAGCTCCCTGTTGTTCCTGATGCAGGGGAAGCACAGAACATCTGCTGAGGCGAGCACAGTGAGTAGGGGTAAGGCACCCAGTTTTGCTGGGAGAGATAAGACACTGTTCCTGGACAATGTGAGAGCAGTGGACTTTTGAGGTATGAGTTTCTGTTTGTGTAGGAACGAGTACTTCAGATCATTGCTTTTTAGAGTGAAGTTCCAGTGTGGAAGAAGGAAGGAAATGATGGCGGATACTGATGCCCACTAGTCATCGCTCCTCACAGGGATGGAGTTCCTTTGCAGATCCACTCTTTGTTGTGGCTCTGAGCACGAAGGATTAGATTGAAAGGCTTAAGAATCTGTTCCACAATTTTCCAACCCCCTGGGTGTACAAATGACCATGGCCCAGTGTTTTTCTTCTCCTGATTGTACCTTCAGTGAAACCTTTCTGTGAAGCTTTGCTTTTCTTCTACAACTTTGTTGGGATTTTCTAAACTGAACTTAGCTGGAGGTCTCTCGAAAAGATTTGTGGTCTATCCTAGTTTCCACATTGGATAGAGCAGGTGATTTAAGAGCTGTAGTGACAGTCCATCACTACCGTGGGGGCATATAATTGCTCCTAAATACAGTACTTTGTGTCACATCTTTGTTTTCCTGGCCTGGAATGTTTTCTCAACTTAGCTAGTAAGGCTTTATGCTTGGAATTTTAGTGATGTCTGAGTTAAAAATGGATATAGTAGCTCTGAATCATGTAATGAATCAAAATCAGGCATTGAGAGTCTGCAGTGGGGCTGTGAACCAAATGAAATCATTGGGAGAGCATGTCAGTAACTGTGTGAGATGAAGTTTGGCTTTGAATGTTGGAAGAGATTGGAAGCAGGGAAAGAAGAGAAGGCTCATGTGAAAAAAAAAAAGTACATGCACAGCATAGCGAAGAAAGCAGTCTGATGACAGAGGGAAGAGAGAGGGAAAACTCTGGGAAGGAGACATGTGATGCTGTTGACTGGCAGACGGTACACGGCAGGAAGGATTTTACCTGTTTTTAAGCACCTGCTGTAGGTACATGACTGAAACTAACCATCCTCCACTTCTGTATGCAGAGCTGTATGATCCATAGTGACTGGTCCTTACCTGTAGTTACTGTTGGCTGCAGTAATTTGGTTGGTTTTAACAACTGGCCCAGTGCCACAGTAGTCTCGCAGAGGAGGTGGCACCTGCCGGGGGAGAGGCACAGACTACACTGGTAGGATGGAAGGGATGTTGGTAGAGGGAACTAAAGGAAATTCCTGGAGAAAATTCCAGGCAGCAAGATGGATAGCTTGGGGGAGAGGGTGCAGCATACTTAGATTTTTTTTTCATACTTAGATTTGTCAGGAGAAAAATTGCAAGTGACCACAGAGCAGGTAGGAAGCTGTCTCCTGGCTGGGGGAAGCAATCTAGATGATGGCATAATAGAGTGGCTGGCGTCTCTGACATGTGGTCGCAGGGAGTTAATCTGAGCTAGCGGCATTTCAAGTTGACCTGGTGCTAAATGGGGAAAACTGGGAATTCACAGAATGCATCTGCCATTTGTTACTATGTGTATCCTGCAGCCCCCCCCTTGCTTACGCTTCCTCCTTTGCCCCACTCCTAGCTTGGAAATGTCTTTGTCAGAGAAGGGTTTAAGCCTGTTCCTCTGTCCTTACCAGGCAGGTTTACAACCTGATCATCCTACCAGCACGGGCTCCAATTGTGGTAAAACTTTCTTCATGGAGGCCCACACAGATCTGCATCTATAGCCTTGGCAAAACTGAGAAAATAGGGGAGAACTTTGGTTTGTGTGCTTCCCTGTTTGCATTCCTTGGTGTGGGGCATCTGCTGTTTTCCTAACCACCCAGTTCCTAACCCCTGCACTCTGGTGCCGACTGTCCAACTGACTTAGCCCCCATATCTTTGGTTAGAAACCTGCTGTGTAGGCTGGATGTTCCTCTTTCTACACAGCTGATTGGTGGTGTCCAAAAGCAGTTTACAACTGTCCCTGGAGGAATTTCATCTGGGCTTTTTCAGTCCGTTTCATCCATTTGGCTGGTGATTCAGCAGCTTCCCTGTCCTCTCCCAAGCGATCTTGTAAAAGCACGTAGTGGATAAAGCAGCCAGGCATCAGCAGTTGGGACTAATGGCTCATTATGCTGTACCGCAAGGCAAGTAAACATGCACTTTTTTTTTAAATGGGTCTGGATTTCATATGAAGGTAGATGGAGGATGAGCACAGCAGATACTTGGTTGGGCAGAAACAGAGCCTCTTCATAGGCCTAACAGAACATGCCGGGTTTTAAAACCCTTTAGTAGAAACTCGAGGTGTTCCTTTACGCTATTCCTAAGCATTTATGTCAGGATTTGGCTCTGATTTCTTAGAGAATGTAGTAGAGAAGAACTTGACCCATTGGTGCACTTTGGTGGCCAGTGGAGCAGAAGACTTCTGAGTCCTTGTTGCTGAGTGTTCCTCTCACGGCTCTCATGGCAGCTGTATTGATGGTGGAAAGAAATACTGCATTTGTTTGAAATCTTGTTCTTGGGTACAGTTGCACAGGTACAAAAAAAGTTGCTACTTGATTTGAACATCTTCACCTTCAAAATACTTGGCCAGAGTAACTGTAGATGTTGGCTGACACGCCAAGGAATGATCTAAGCAGAAATTACTTGTGCAGCTACACCACCTCTCCTTTCCCGCTGCTCTAGTTCTGGGTTGTGGTCACCTTTCATAGAATCATAGAATGGCATGGGTTGGAAGGGACCCCAAGGATCATAGAGCTCCAACCCCCCTGCCACAGGCAGGGCCACCAGCCTCAGGCCTGGATCTACACAAGGTTGCCCAGGGCCCCATCCAACCTGGCCTTCAACACTTCCAGGGACGGGGCATCCACTATTTCTCTGGACAGCCTGTTCCAGCCCCTCACCACTCTCTCTGTAAAAAACTTCCCCCTAATACCTAATCTAAACCTTCCTTCCTTTAGTTTTAATCTATTCTCCCTTGTCCTGCCATTGTCTATCCTTTCCAAAAGTTGAATCCCCTCCTGCTTATAAGCTCCCTTCACCATTTATCTTGCTTGCCTGGTAGACTGGCTTGTAACTGCCCAGGAGCCTAGGGACTGCTTATAGGTAACGGACATGGAACTTGCCGTGGTGCAAGTAGCCGTGAGAAACTAATAGCACTGGGCTGAATTGGGGGGTGGGTCAGTACGCTGCTGTATGAGTTCAGTTGTGCAACAAAGCATTAGACAGGAAACTGCCAGGACAGGGAGGTGTGATGTGTGTGGTAAGTTTGTGGTACCTGCCCTGGACACACGGGCTTGCATTTGGAAAGTCCTTCCCCACATAGACTTGTACTCTTCTGTAAACTCAGAGCCAGTTGTGGATTCTCCGTACTGTGGCAGTACCTTGCTGTAGAAACAGAACCCGAGTCTAGAGCAAACGTTGTAACCTGTAACCTGGGGGCCTTTCCCCCCCAGGTCCAAGAGAGTCCTTTTCTAGGCAACAGAATGAATCAAGAGAGAAAACAGTATTGTCTGCCCCGTTGTGGTGTGTGATCATCGCAGCCTTGGTACTGAATGTGTACCTACATGTGACAGTGTGTTCAGGCTAAATGAGTGTTGCACTGGAACGGTTTGCTCACGTTAGCCGCGAAACCAGACCAGCTTCAAGGAAAAGCCTTCTATTTGAGCAAAGAACTGGAGTCCTTTTTTTCCCACTCTTCCCATTCCCCATGTCCATCACAGAACTGTAAATGGCCACGAGGCTTTTGGGAATTTAATGTGTACCTGAGAAGAGAAGCATTCCTGTGGTGTTACATGTGAAGCTGAACACGGCGGGGCTGCTCCCTTCCTACGTGTGTGACACTAGTTCGGCTGAAGGTTTTCAGCATTGAAGCAGATTGTTGGGGTTTAAACCCGTGGGCAGCTACCACAACCCTTCGATCCCACCACACACACCCAGGGAGGGAGGACCAAAAAGGGAAAAGGAAAGGAAAACATGTAGGCTGAGATAAAAAACCGTTTGCTAAGACAGAAAAGATAACGGTAAGAGGCTATACAAGCCAAGTGATGACCAGCCCATTTTGTCACCACCCAATGCTGATGCTTAGCTAGCTCCTTGAGGGCTTGGTGACAACCAGAAGCATCCATGTGTTTCCAAGAGAATACTCATCCTAAAGCCAAACCACAGCACCACACTGGGTGCTGGGAAGAAAATTAACTCCATCCCTGCTGAAACCCGGAGAAGGTGGAAGCGCAGAGTAATGTGAAGACAACAGTTGTCAGTATTGCCTACCTAGAGGTACTTCTCATGGTCTCCAAACATCCTCACGTAATTAAAGCTGGGATTTGGTTTGGGGAGCTGAGGGGTGGGGGGTAGTATTTGTACCCAAAAAAAGTTTGGCTTCTTGTCAAACCCTTCCCAGGATGTGGACAGTTTTCCTGGGTTGAACGTTGTTCTTCATCCAATTTATTAACTTCTTTTCTTTGGAAAGTGCATACTGTTTTGAGTGACATGTATGAGTTTTAATGACAGCCCCATTCATACATCCCCCTGGTGGTTTTCCTGACTAGGTGCCCTTAGCAAGTCTCAGAACCCATCGCTATGCTGAACTTTCTTTGTACAGATTGACTAGAAAATTCCTGGAGAGGTGAGGAAAGGAACACCAGCTTCATCCAACTACAGGAAAAGCCAGCTTTTCCAGTCCTCTCCTAAAAGCTCTATCCTCAGGATTTGGCATAGGTTGTACTTGCCGCATGGAAAAACTGTGTGACATCTTTCTGGTACTTGTGCATCCACTGATGCCCGAGATAGAAACCCCTGGGGCATGAAAGCAAAACAGTCAGGGCAAGTGTGTGTGTGGGGTGACTTAATGCATATGGTTTGCGTAGGGATTAGATGTTTTCTGCAATGGAGCTCTTCTGTGCCAAATATGCATGGATATGGTTTGTTCTCGGGTTCTGGGCAATGTCATTGGTCCGTTGTTTCATTTGAAGGGGAAGAGGACCGCTGAAGAACACATCTGATGTAATCAATGCAGCAAAAATGATTTCAGAGTCGGGATCAAGGATGGACGTCCTAGCACGGCTCATTGCCGATCAGGTAGGTTATTGCTGCTGCAGCTTCTGCCACAGGTGACCCACGTGCAGAACCTCTGACACTGTAAGAAGGCCACCTACAGAAGTGCTCCTGACATCTTCAGATCTGCCAGTCTCATTGTGCTGTTCTTCTCCATTTCTGAAGCAATAAGCACATCCTGCCTTAATTGTGGTTGTATCGTGTGTTAATTGTGTAGTATGTGTCTGTAAACACTCAGGGTCACACGCAGACCTGTGTGTGCGTGTATCACTGGTGCACGTGTACATCTGTCTGCCTGAGTTCTTGCACACAGACATGCGAGTGCCTTTGGCACTGAACACAACAGTTGAGCGATGCACAGTCTCTGTACCTGGGTTCTCTTGGCCGCTCCATGGGCTATGTCGCCACGGGGGATTGAGGGATAGTCAGAGCTTTGGCCTTGAGGGGAATTTGTTGAGCAGGTAAAAGGCAGACTGAGCACTATCACATGCAGTGTTACTGCTCTGAGCGTTCCTCTATCTCCCATCAGATTTTAAAGTAGCAGCTCAGAAAACACTGCCAGAACCCCCCCAGCCAGGAGCTATGGAAATAGACAGTTCTAATTCTCCTGGCCAGGACAACTGTGTGGTCACTCAGTGTGTGAGTCAGGGAAGGTACCGAGCTACTCATCACCCACCCCTCTTGCCCAAGTAAGGCTGGCGGCTTTAAAATGGACTGGGCCATGGCGATAGAAATGTGTAGTGTGACGTGTGCATGCCAGAGTCTGATCTGAGCTGCTCTAGCTGCTCTGTTACATAGAGCAACGCACCTGCTCCAGCAGGAGGGAGCAACGAGGCTGCACTCACACATGACTGGAGTCCTCCTGAGGGATAGAGGAACTTCAGGCCCAAGCCCCAATTTGGGATGGGCAGTTGCAGAACTGCGCCTGTAATGGCTCCTTTCTTCATCTTCAGTGCCCAGACCTGTCGTGCAAGCAGGATTTGTTGGCTTACCTGGAGCAGGTCCAGTTGTACTCCCACCAGCTCAAAATCTGCAGTCAAGTGAAAGCAGAAATCCAGAACCTGGGCGGGGAGCTCATCGTCTCTGCTGTAAGTGGGAAAATCGAGGACTCCGGGGAAGCAATGGAATGGCCATGGGGGCTGCCCGTGCTTGAAGAACCGCTCTCGCACAGCGCCCACCCTCACTGCTCCGCCACACGCTGGCTGCAACTGCTCCCTCCCTTCCTGCCAGTACTGGGGTGGGGGGAAGCCAAGCACACCCAGGACCCTGCGGTGCTGCCCCTGCCTCCCCTTGCACACACTCCCTTTCCACACACTTTCCATTCTTGCACACTCTCACACGCACTCTTGTTCCTCTGCTCCCTGGCAGCAGTTCCACCTGTAACTCTATCGCAAACTCTTCACACACTTTGCTACCCTTTGCCACTCTAACCCCTGCTCTACGCTCTCACACATCCCTGCATGCTGCTGCGCCCCAGTCCATGCTCTTTCACACTGACATACGCTGTTCCATGCCATTGCGGGCTGGAACACTTACTGTTGCATGCTCTGACAGACCGGTACACGCTGTTGCACACCATTACATGCCATTGCACACTATTGCACTCCTACACACCATTGCACAGTTACATGCTGTTGCACAGCATTACACACCGTTGCACACTGTTGCATGATCTTGCACACCATTACGCACTGTTGCATACTCTTGCACACTGTTACATACCGTTGCACAACTTTACACACATTGCACACTCTTGGACGCTGTTGCACACCTTTACACGCGCTTACGCACCATTACGCACTGTCACACACTTACACAGCGCTACAGTTACATGCTCTTGCACATGTACATTACACTCCTTTGCACAGTGTAATACTGTGTGTGTAAAGGTGTGCAATGGTGTGCAACAGTGTGTAAGCGTATGCAATGGTATGTAAGAGCGTCCAATGGTGTGTAAAGGTGTGCAATGGTGTGTAACAGTGTGCAACAGTGTGTAAAAGTCCCTAAGAGCGTGTAACTGTGCAATGGTGTGCAAAAGGGTGTAAAGGTGTGCAACTGTGTAACAGTGTGCAACGGCATGTAACGGTGCATAAGAATGTGCACACACCTTTACACCCTGTTGCACGCTCTAACACACCATTGCACAGCTACATGCTCTTACTTACATTGGGGCTCAGTGTGTCCCCCTCACTTGGGGTTCAGTGACTGGCCCACAGCTGAGACTTGGGGGCTGCCCCAGTCTTCCCTGGGGTGGTGGGCCTGCCCAGGGCAGACAGCAGTTCCATGGGGATCAGGACAGGCTGGGGGGAGCCCTCAGGAGACAGTGTGTAACATTGTGAAAGAATGTGTAAGAGTGTGTAATGGTGTGCAACTGTAAGAATGTGCAACAGGGTGTAACAGTGTGGAGTAGACTAGACCTGTGTTCAAAAATGTGTAAAGTTGTGTAATGGTGTGTAAGAGCATGTAACAATGTGTAACAGTGTGCAACAGTGGGTAAGGTTGGGTAAGAGCATTAAACAGTGTGTAAAGGTGTGCAAGAACATGCAACAGTGTGTAAGAGCATGCAAGATGGTGTAATGGTGTGCAACAGTGTGTAGAGTGTCTAAGAGCGCGCACTGTGCCAGACTGTGTAACTGTGTGCAATGGCCTGGAGCAGTATGTAACTGTGAAGAGTGTGCAACACCTAACTGTGCGAAGTGTGTGTAAGAGCATGCACTGGTGTACAACACTGTGACTGGTGTGCTATGCTGTGTGACAATGTGTATCAGCGTGCAACCGCGTGCAAGAGCACGCAGCCCGGTGACACAAAGACAGGCAGCTGCAGGGGCTGAGAACCACCCAGGGCTTTATTTCTCACGGCCGTGCGGATCCCAATGCTGCTTTCAGAGGTTTTATGGATCCAGTGGAGTAGGGGGCAGGACCGTGCACCAGTGCAGGTTCCAGGATGACTCTGTATCCCCCCTCCCTGCACTAGTGCAGGTTCCAGGATGACTCTGTTTCCCCCCCCCACCCCAGCACAGGGTTCACAGGCGGCACCGCTGCGCAGAGCCCCCAGGCACAGCATTGGAGCAGCAGCAGAGGCCCCTCGGCCACTCGCTGTTTCCACGTGCAGGCACTGCGCACAAGTCACTGTCACAAGCGCAGCGCATTGATGGGCCTCACCACAGCTCACACGCACAAACACCACACGAGTCAGTCAGGCACCCGACTACCGACTGAAGCCTACCTATTTATGCACCTCCCTGGGTAAGGGCTCTCAGAACGCTCTCCCAGCCAGAGTCCTGGCCCAGGGAGAAGCGGCTCCCCCGCTTAGCCCAAATCCGAGGGGTTTGATTTCTTTGACCTATGTGGGAGCGGGTGGGACTGTGCTGGAGGGGACAATGCCACCTTCCCCACTTGCCAGCAGCTGTGTTCCCTTACACCTGCCTGTTCCACTTCCTTGTAGTGTCTGGGCCTACTGAAGCAACTGGGGACCATCAGGCAGCTGAAGCGCAGCTTGACTGGGACTCAGGGCAGACTGGTTGTTGAAGGAATTCCAGGCTCAGCCCTGGTTTTGGTTCATTGAACGATGAACTGCGCCATCCCATCTCGGTTTACAGGATAACTCAGGTTTGAGCTGTCCACACCTGAGTTGTCTCTGCAGAGACGGGGCCTCAAGGTGATCTAAGGCCGAGTCGCTTTTACAGCCACCCATGAGCTGCTGGTGCACTCAGACCTTATGGAAACCTGGGTGTGGAACTGAGCCAGATGATCCTTACAAACTGCGCCCGAGTGTGGAAGGGCCTGCAAGAGTGTGCAAGCATGTTCAAGTGCAAAACCATGGGAAAGGCTGCAAGAATGACGGTTTGCAAGTGCGAAAGCCAGAGTGTGACCAAGAGCACAATAGTGTGACAGTGGAAGTGTTAGAGTGAAGGAGTGTGGAAGTGCAGCTATGAAAGCATGGGCAAGAGTGTAAAAGGGAGAGTGAAAGACTGTGGGAGAGCATGTGAAGCTGTGTGCGATGGGAAGGAGCGTGAAGAAGTGTGCAAGGACTAGTTCTTGCTTAATGCCCACATTTGCAGTCCAAGCTGGCAGAGCGGTGCCATGCACAGCCAGATCTGACATGCCCAGGGCAGAGACCTCTGGGCTGGCACCTTTCCCTTGGGGTTTTCCCCAATGAGTGGGATCCCTTGGCGCTTTATGATTCAAAGCAGATCAGCATCCTCTGGCATCCTTGGTTCATTGTTCCATTTCCTGTTGCAGTTGGACAGTGTCACCTCACTGATCCAGGCTGCCAAAAACTTAATGAATGCTGTGGTGCAGACAGTGAAGATGTCCTACATTGCATCCACAAAGATCATCAAAGGCCCAAGTCCGAGCGGCCCACGCCACGCTGTTGTGATGTGGAGAATGAAGGCTCCAGAGAAGAAGCCCCTCATTAAACGAGAGAAGCCAGAAGAAGTCTATGCAGCTGTCAGAAAGGGTTCTGCAAAGAAGAGAATCCACCCTGTTCAAGTCATGAGTGAATTTAGAGGCAGAGCAGTCGTCTAACAGTCTGCCACAGGCTGCACTCCTGTCTGGACTTTCTGGTGGTTTTTCATCTTCCCCCCACTTCTGGAAATAACCACTATGTTAATGTTTTGCTTGTTGCCACATCCATAACGTAACACTTGCTGAAGTTGTTTGAAAAGGGGATTCACTCATTAGCAGTGCACAGCTGAAAATGAAGGCTGTTCTCGTGGAGTGACCAACCATCACGTTGTTCCACTGGCACATTGTGAGCAGAGCACTTGGACATGTGACAGGGCTGTGCTGGGGTTGGTTCCAACCTGCCCAAACTAGGCTCAGGCCATCTGTCACCAGGGATGAAGGTGGCCAATAATTTGCTGCACATACTGTCTGACATCCATCTGGCACTTGAGCTCTGTGGTCACTGGTGGGGAGCCTCCACCAGCACCATCTCACTGAGGTCAGATCAGCTGAAACTCTCGCTGCCAGCTGAGTGTCTGGGCCCTTCACTCCTGTTAAGACCTCCCTGCATCCAGGGCCCAGCCTTGGGAATGTCGGTTCAGAAATGCTGGACAAAATGAAAGCGCTTTGACAGCAGGGATGGAAGAGTCTAAGAAAAAAAGCACTGCACCATAGCTGTAAGTAAGAACTCCTTAAAAGCTTTCTGAAACATGAACAGTACTTGGCGTTTGGCTGCCTATTCTCTGAGGTGCTGATAAATCAGCCCGTAACAACCACCAAGTTTTCTAATCACTGCACAAAAGCACAAACACAAAATACATCTTAATTCCCACAGGTGTTGGCTGCCCTGGCTCCAGCCTGACTGGGGAACATGTGTCTTTGAGAGGCCAGGAGAGTGGACAGTAAAGCCAAAATCTCCACTTAGTTCTGGCCTACCCCTTTAGACTCACTCCCCACTTCCCAGCGAGGGTCAGGGATAGAAGCTGGCAGGTCAGTTGGCAGAACCTTGTTGGTGGGGGTGGGTGTTACGTTCCCTTTGATAGAAGTCACCTTGGCATCAAATGTTTGTTACTACTGCCTTGTTATCACTCTCTGAATAAAAAGCATTTACACTACCAAGATGACATGCCTTTTTTTAACATCGCTCCTTACTCGTGAGCTGCCTCAGGCAGTAGCCACCAGCCAGTTCAGAAGCCTGCCCGCCCTCCGGCGCACCACACGGACTCTCAGTCTGGTTCAACACAGAGCCCTTTGCAGCTAAAGCACAGTTTATTGCTTCACGCTCCCTTCTGCACTGCCAGTTGCTGCTCTCTTTTCCAGGCCACTCTCAATAGCCTGTTTGATCCCTACTTCCAATATGTTTCCTGTTACGTAAGAAGTTACTAGGCACTACCCACACCCCCAAGCACACCAACCTGCCCTCTAAAAGAACAAGAATGTCCAACGCCACCGCTCATTCTAGAGAAGAGCCAAAACAATGAGGAGTTCCTTGTACCCATATTTCTCTTTTTCTTGGCTGAAATTCAAACCCAAGTGGAAACATAACAAGGTCAAGCTTCCTCCTGGCTAAGGAAGCAGAGGGGTAACGGACAAGGCCTGGTGAGGTAAAAAGCCTGGCGTATTAGCTCAGGTCAGTGAAGCAGGGAGCCACTACTACCTGCCAGTTATGCTTCCAGTTCTACTTACCCCTCACGTCCTCCTCTTGGCTGAACTCTGGGGACCTGTATGTTTATTTGGCTCGGAGGATGAGGAAATAAAACAACCTCCTGTTCCATCAGGTTGGATTTCAAAATGAAAAAAAACCAAAAGCCCTGCGTTGAAAGAGGCAGGGAGGGACCGGGACATGGGCGGGTGCTAAGCAGCGGCGGTGCCTTTGGCAGAGGTCGCAGAGCTGTTAAAACTGTAGACAGAAGGACCTAATAAAAGGGTACTGGACATCTTGATCTCGTACCCGAGACCCACAGCCCTGCAAACCCTTGCCTCCCAACAGCCTTGGAAAGTGCCATTCACATCCTTATTCTCCTTGTCTTTGCCAGAAGCTCCGGGGGCACGTTACTAGTGACTAGTAACAAGTAACTAGTCCCTAGACAAGTGACTCTCCCCAGCCCTCTTCTGGAATCCCACCTCCATTCTTACTCTGGGGTCTCCTCTGCATCCCACTCAGCTTCCCCTGTAACACTGAGGTTGCTGTGCCTATACGCAGCAGGTGATAACCCCTGCTCCCACAGCCCACTAAAACCACCAGGGTGCTGGGAAGAAAGAGGTAGTGTAACAAAAGCAGTCACCTAAACCCATCTGGCAGGGGAATGTGATTCAAGAACGTATTAGTAGAGTAAATAATACAGAAAAATCAAGCAGGTAACGCTAACTACACACATCGTTTTTGCTTTCCCTGGGAGATTGCTGGAGCTGGCTCACTCTCCTAAGACGCTCAGCAGACTTGGGTTTACTGCAGAAGTCCTCCCTAAAGGGGGGAAGAAGCACCAGCGCTTCTGTTGATGGAAAAATCTTGCGGTTTTTGCATCTTACCCCAAAACCGGTATTGCTGCAATGGAAAATACTACCTTTCAGTTAACACCCGGCAACTCGGGCAAGAGACACACAAAATACAGCCGAAGCAGAAATAGCTGAGGAGTTACAGAAAAGCAAAGAGAACCTTTCAATCTGGTGGCTGCTCTTAAGAGCGGAGCAACTTGCTGTTACAATCAGAGGAATTGAAAGCTGAGCATCTGAGCCATAGCAAGGACACATGCTTGCAGAGCAAGAGCTGTTATCTAGAAACTATGAAAACCTCCCTAACAGTATAGTAAGGTGCACTGACTGATTGTTTTGGATAAGGTCTAATTTTTAATCAAGGCACTGAGGACCTCCCCCCAGCAAGCTGCAAAGCCCAAACCCTTAGAGACGTCTCTCAGATCTCAAATAGGCGGGAACCAAGAGGAACAAGGAAGCAAACTCTTCCTCCTGCTCCTTGTGCGCCTGTTTTGCATGCAACAGTGTTGTCTGGTTTGTACCACGTTCCACTGCTCAGCAGTGACTGCTACGCAGTCATCACTAAGCCCTCTTCTAGAGGAAAGAGTGCTGGACTACAGATGTTATGCCCTATGTAGATGGTACCTAGGCCGACATGAAGAGTCACACCGCCTCTTTAAGCGCCAGCAGCTGAAGTCCTGCTATCCAGGATAGGACTGCTTTCACACCTTTCTGCACTGTGCCCGTGGCTATCTGGTGTGGAATGGGCTGGCTGAGATGAGCACCTTTTATTACCATTCATCACCTGGCATGCCGTAACCATGCTGTGCAGGCTCTGTGCCCTCCTTCAGAGGAGCTGCAGCTCATGCGTGTTTAGGACCTTAACTGGGATCAGGTCCTCAGTGGCTGCACAGAGGTGCGTGGCTTACTTGTGTGCAAGGTTAGCCAAGAAAAGAGGAGGGGAACCACTGAATCCCCCACAACTTCCTAGCATTAGGTGTATGCAGTGATCACCTAACCCACCTGTCCTCTTCCCTTCTGCTCCACCTTCTTGTTTCCATCTCTCCTGTTTTCATGTAACACTGACACCTGTGCTCACCCTCAGCTTTTTGTCTTCTGTCTTGGACACTGCTGCTGCTTGTAAGCAAAGGTTTTCTCAACACCTCCACCACCCCTATGTCCCGAGGTCCTGTTGCGCTTCATCGTCTTCTCTGAGCACTACAACACAAGAGCAAGAAGTGGTGTGTGGCAAGCTTAGCAGCCGGGCTCCATCGGCACAGCTACTCTGAGTTCAGTGGTAAACTATCCCCTTGGCAGTAGTTACTGCAGTCACTCTTCCAGAGCAGCTCTCTAAAGATGTCATCCCTCATTTGGGCAGGCTAATACCAATCGGTCACCTTGAAGGTTGCTTTGCACAGGTAGAAAGCACGGCACCAGCAGAGAGATGCTTCCCAAAAGAAACGACATCTTGCCCTTTCCTCTTGCTGCACGTCAAACAACTTGGCTTTATTTAGGGATTTTTAAATACCAAAATGCAACATAAGAAGGTTATCAGTACCGCAAGCCAAGGGGCAAAGAGATTCTTTGCAGGATGAGCTGTAGAGTGATGTGGTTGGTGATGGTGCATCCTCAGCACTCCATGGTCATAATGCCAATTCGTTTCCTGCATCACCAACAGCTGAGGACCACAGCTGACAGCCAGAGTAAGACACAAGTCCAGCGTAAGCAAAATGCATGCACAGACTTTCCCATCACCTCCTGAAGTAGTGATATATAGAATATATACAATATAGAATATAACCGGTCACGAAACACGCGGCAAAGGGAGGAACACAGAGGAAACTGCTCGTCAGCGTAAGAGCCCTTACAGCATCGTTTTGCAGAACCATTATGGTTCAGCTGCCCAGCAGCCATACGTTTCTCTTTTCCAAGTGAATTCTGAGGGTCTGAATGCACTAAAATAACATACTTTGGTTTTCCAAGTTACCAAAGGAGAGAAAGAGAGCAGCTCTTCTTGCAGGTTTGCATCCCCCACCAGTGACTCAGGCTTTAAGAGGCACGTGCCATTCTAGAAAGGGATTTACGTGAGCTAGTTTGGGTGGCGACTTATCAGCTGAACAGTACATCTTTCTTCATTACCAAAAGTGTGTTCAGCTGCCTTTTAAATGGAACAATGTGCACAAAGTTGGTTTTTTTTTAAAAAAGCACCCCTCCTGGCCACATCTTAATTCCTTGTGCAGCAGCTTTGCATCCCGATGCTGCAGTCTATTTTTCCTTAAATAAGGCATCTAAAGAAGATATATATATACACACCCCACACACATATCACTATCTACACATATATCGGTATATATATCTATACGTATCACTACACTTGGTGATGTGGCCCACACTTTGGCACAGAATTTGCCTCCAAGTATTGGAAGGTTCCAAAGTTCATTTCCAATGCAGGAGGGCTGGAAAGCTACTAGAAACATCAAGACTACAGCTTAGTATTTCTTTTGCAAATGAATTACATCTTGCTGTCATTAGTATTTGACTTCTATGTAACCAAGCCACAAAGCAGCAAAAGGAACACACAATGTGCTACCTAGAGAATGGATACAGACTCACCTATACCAGGCATTCTGCCAACTTCTTAGGCAGCATACAGTAGACTTCTCACTTCTTTGTTAGCTTGGTAGTTTTTGACAGATTCAGGCAGTTTGTTGTAATGAATGGAATGTAGTGTTACCTGTAACGTGCAAATGTTGGTTAAGATACTGAGTGCATGTAGGGGGAAAGACTTTTTTCTTCCCCCCGCCCCTAAACAGTGACTGTAGAATCACTGAAGTTGGAAAACACTTCCAAGATCACCCGGTCCAACATCCCCTACCCTATATTACTCACTAAACCACATCCCTAAGTACCTCATCCAGCCTTTCCTTGAACACCTGAGGGACGGTGACTCCACCTCCCTGAGCAACCCGTTCCAATGCCCAACTGCTCTTTCTAAGGGGAAACATCTCCCAGTGTCTAACCTGAACCTCACCTGATGCAACTTGCAGCTATTCCCTCTTGTCCTATAGCTGGTTGTCTGTGAGAAGAGGCCAACCCCCAGCTCACCACAATCTCCTTTCTGGTAGTTGTAACAAGCAATAAGGTTTCCCCTGAGTCGCCTCTTCTCCAGGCTAAACAGTCCCCATTCCCTCAGCCACTCCTCATACGACTTGTGTTCCAGACCCTTCACCAGCTTTGTCACCCTTCTCTGGACATGCTCCAGGGCCTTAATGCCCTTCTTGTAGTGAGGGGCCCAAAACTGAGCCCAGTATTCAAGGTGTGGCCTCACCAGAGCTGAGTACAGGGGGATGATTACCTCCCTGGTCCTGCAGGTTACACTATTCCTGATACAAGGGCAG
Source organism: Zapornia atra (assembly GCA_013400835.1). NCBI lineage: Eukaryota > Metazoa > Chordata > Aves > Gruiformes > Rallidae > Zapornia > Zapornia atra. The sequence continues at coordinate 73,907 of VZTU01009268.1, forward strand.
GATGACGTTGGCCTTCTTGACCACCCGGGCACACTGGTGGCTCATGTTCAGAATGATGTTCATGTTCAGGGATGTATGTATGGTATGGCCAGTGGATTGACAGCAACTAGTATTTGGTGAGAAACAGTAACATGCTTTACCTTCCAACACATACTAATGAAACTTACCTTATCACCTTCCATCACGGTGAGCAGAAGCAATGATTCCCACTGAAAAGAACTCTCGGGGAGCTGCCAGTATTGCAAACAATATAATTAAGCCTGTGCTTAAATGGTCTGTTCAGCAGGCCTGGCCTTCGGAATGTGCCTAAGTGCTTTGCTCAATCAAAGCCACGCTGCTCAGGAATCAGCGAGGTAGAGTTGCCAAGGGAAATATTTATTGCCCACAGATAGACGGATTATTACAGAAAATCTAACCGTGAAAAGTGAAGTGATAGCTTATCATGGAGACAGTACTTCTGGCCAACAGCTCTGATGGGACTCTTCACCTTACAGGGAAGCCCTGCTGCTTTACACAGGGACTACACGCGTGCCACAGCTATCATACAGAAGTAAAGCGAATGCAAATAGGAGAAGACCGTGTGCACACGCTGCAAACCATTTGCCCCTAATCTCTTTGTTTCCATGCTTAGCTGATCTTTGCTCCAGCCTGACACAAAAGTAATTCTCTTTTGATTCTTTACCCGCTTATACGGCATCCTGGCTTGCATCAAAAATAGTGTTACTAGTAGGAACAGGGAGGTAATTGTCCCCCTGTACTCAGCACTTGTGAGGCCGCATCTCGAGTACTGTGTCCAGTTTTGGGCCCCTCATTACAGGAAAGACATTGAGGCCCTGGAACGCGTTCAGAGGAGGGCTACTAAGCTGGTGAGGGGTCTGGAACACAGGCCTTACGAGGAGCGGCTGCGGGAGCTGGGATTGTTCAGCCTGGAGAAGAGGAGGCTCAGGGGAGACCTTATAGCTCTCTATAACTTCCTGAAGGGAGGTTGTAGTGAACTGGGGGCCGGCCTCTTCTCCCGTGTAGACAGTGACAGAACTAGAGGGAATGGTGTCAAGCTGCGCCAGGGGAGATTCAGGCTGGACATTAGGAAGCAGTACTTCTCGGAAAGGGTAGTCAGGCACTGGAATGCACTGCCCAGGGAGGTGGTGGA
>VZTU01009268.1:75136-122440 GCA_013400835.1 Zapornia atra
CCCCCTGCCAAAGCAGGCTCCCTATCTCATATTACACAGATAGGCGTCCAGACAAGACTTGAATCTCTCCAGAGAAGGAGACTCCACACCCCCCTGGGCAGCCTATTCCACTGCTCTGGCACCCTCACTGTGAAAAAGTTCTTCTCCATGTTGATGCGGAACTTCCTGTGCTCCAGTTTACAGCCATTGCCCCTTGTCCTGTCCCCACAGACCACTGAAAAGGGGCTGGCCAATTCCCCCTGCATCCCATGCCTAAGATATTTATAAACACTAATTAGGTTCCCCCTAAGTCTTCTTTTCTCGAGACTAAACAGTCCCAGCTCACTCAGCCTGTCCTCATATGGGAGATGTTCCAGGCCCTTAATCATCTTTGTAGCCCTTCTCTGGACTCTCTTCAGGAGGTCCCTGTCTTTTTTATACCAGGGAGCCCAGAACTGGACACAGTACTCCAGGTGGGAATACACATCAGCAATGATTACTATACTGCATTAATAAAGTATTAGCAAGATACAGTAAATGTAGTTATTTTACATACTATTAAAGAAGTATTTATAAATATTAATATGCACACATACAATTTAGCTACACATAAAGTACAGTTGTTAGCATTGGTGGTCAGTACTATGAGAAGCATGTGAGTGTGTAACCTTACACTGGCACAGCATCTCCCGGTGCACACTCAATTCTCTGCCTTTGAAATTATGCGACCCAGAATACCAGCCGCAGGTCATGGCCAAAGCACAGCCACTGCAGCTGCCCAGCCTGCCAGCACCCTAGTGGCTGAACCCCTCCCCGGCAAGTACAGAACAAGATCTCCTGGGAGTGTGAACAGATATGTACATTCTGTAAAATATCAAAACATTAAAACTTTTGGTTTTGAAAGTAACCACCAAAAAACTTCCTAAGTCGGACACACTTCATTTTCCTTGAGCTGCTCCCTAAAGATGGGATTCAGGGGACACCCTGCGGTTCACCAGGAAAATGGCAGCGTTAGGACTCCTGGACACATCTGTACATAAGCACTGTGTAACAAATGGCCTAACAGGCCAACCTGCCAGAAGCAGACAAGCCCAGAGAGCAGTCAGATCACTTTGCACTGCTTTTAATACTGGTATTACTTATACAAGTCCGATATTAACCTGGACCCTATCCTCACTTCTGGAGTGAAGGGTCTTCCCCTGCCTCCTGTCAAACCTATATGATCATGCCCTTATACTTTTCTAACCTGGCAGAAGTAGTTAAGAGAGAAACGCCCCGTATTTCTTAGACACATCTTTTCCCTTCCATGCAGACCTCCTTACTGGATGAACTGAAGAACTGTTTGTAGTAGCTTCTACTACAGTCGCAGCCTAATTGTAATAATTTGCAACACTTCTCCCCAGCAGAGAGAATCCCGCTTCCTTTTTCACTGAAGTGGCAAGCGGCTTCAGCAAGCTGCATTAACTGCCCGCTGTGCTGCCCAAAGAGTCTGGTATCTGAAGGGATGGTAAAAGAGGGATGGGCAGCAAAATACTGATGAATTAATGCAGCCCACAGAGCTGACCTTACAAAAACCGCAACACTTGAGACAGCAAATCGTGGAGGCTGTACTTGTAAAGTCAAGAAACTAACTGTAGCAGGCAAAGGCTTCTTCCTCTAGTTTGGCAAAACACAATGCGGTTTGCCATCAGCAGTACCATTTCTTTGTTTAAGACAGAGGTTACCTTATTCTTTCAAAACTCTCCTCCTCAAACTTGTGTCCTCTGGGAACAGATGGCAAACTATCTGTATGCAATAAAACAAACCAAGAATTTCAAAGAGGGATAGAAAACAAGTTTTCTCCCTTGGAACAGGAATTCTTCATTGCATTGCAATCCCTTGTTACACAAGCTAGTCTGACAGGGTCTCAAAGCAACCAGCTATCTCCAGAGAATGATATTTAACAATGTGATACTGTGAAGTGTCAGAAAGACCTCAGCCGCCTCTCTCACACGGCTTTCTTCTGTCACTGAGTTTTAGGGACACTGGATTCTGTATTCTGCGATCACTGGCACCTAACTTTCCAAGATCATTTATTATTACTCGGTCTGCATCTCAGAGGGAGACATTTTCTTCCTCTCTTAGCCACATAGGTAAGGAATGCAATGGATATTCAACTTTGCAGGGCAATTCCAAGAAACATCTGGCACAGAGAAACAGGCCATCACTTACTGCTGTCCATCAAACTGCTGATAGGTTGTAGGCAATCGTCTCAACATCTTTTGTGCCATGCAACCTACCATGAGCAGAGCCAGTTTATTTTATGAAAGAAAAGCTGTTCCTCTAGCACACTGACACATTAGAATCTTCCCAAGTTTCTCTAACATGGAAGATTCTCTCATGTGAAAGGAGCTTTCCAAATGTTACTGACTGCATGGACTGAGGGGGTTTAGGAAGAGAGATGACCAAACTGGTGTCTGAGATGCCAAACTTACACAGGACAGGTCCCCTCCCACACCTGCAGAACTGGCCCCAGGCTGCTCTGACTTCCAGGAGCAGGCAGGCCCTGCATGGGCCAGCACCGGGCAGCCACCCGAGGTGGGCCACGTCCCCAGCTTTCAGGGCTGCAAAATGACCTGCATCCTCATTGCCCAGGAATAGAATACCCACATGGGAATGGTACAGCTGTGGATGCTTTGTTGCAAGAGACTAAAATATAGACCATAAAATAATGCTTCTTATTAAATGGATGGCAAAAAAGCAAAGCCAGCACCTATATATGCTACTTGCAAATCAAGACAATTTTACTCCATTGTTTGCTGGGCCACCTAAGCAGCAGGCCACATCTTTCACTACCTGAGTAGTGACAACTTTCTGCAGCGTAGTATGCATTATTCAAACACAGGAACTGACAAGGAACAGCTAGTCTGTAAGTGTATTACAAATGTACAAACTCCTGCAAACATTTAAATTAGTTGGATAATTTGTTTCTTTCACGCAAGGCCTTATCTGAACTTCTAATATCATCTTCCATAATTTTGCTCTATTTTATTGAAGAAAGAGGAAACATTTGAAGACTTGGGTAAGTGGATTATTAAAACCAGTTGAACTTTCTTCTTTCAATTATTTGCCCAATTGAGAAAGTAGATTTTTATAATAGAATTGGATGTAATGGATTAGAAGTTGAAGTGACTTGAAAACACTGATTTGTCTTCTAAAGGTGCATTTACCCTTGATGTCTCTCTCACTTCTTGCACCACCTTCCTGGGATCACTAAGTACCATGTTGGGAAGGCACCTGGCATCCCCAGCCAAAGAAACTAATTTCTGTACTAGCACAGCAGGACAGGAGCAAAGCTTCCATTTTTATTCACCCTACTCTGTGGCAGGAGGAAGATGTCACAATTAATGTCTCACTGTGAACACACGTGGCTTCTGTCCACGTCCACGTATTTTCAAGGTAATAAGGCTGTACACAGAGTAACTGCCTGTTGCAGTTTTGTGTAGCTGTGCTCTTTCAGTAGCTTTTGTAAGCGGCAGTTACAGCCTTCTGCAAGCCCCATATTTTGAAAACATTGGTCCATTCAAGGCCAAATTTGAGACCAAGCCTATCAGAGCTGGTCACAGCGCCTCTGGGAATCACATAGAGGAGAAAAAAACCTGCTGGCAGGGGCACTTTGCCACCAGAACGGGAGTGAGAAGATGGAACAAGCTGCACAGACGCCAAGGCCAGGCCTGCAGGAGGGGGGGGATGAAGAATGTGAAGAGAGAGTTTCCCCTGCAGCTCGTGGGGGAGTCCATGGTGAAACGGGTGTCCCCCCGAAGCCCATGGATGAGGACGGGGAGCAGAGACACCTCTGCCCTGTGAAGATTGATCCACGCCTCAGCAGGTTTGCCAAGGGACTTGTGACTTTGCAGGGACCAGGCCGGGGGGTCTGGACCTGGATGTCAGCACCCTATGGAGGGGAGAGTCCTGCTGAGAGGCNCGAAGAGGCCAGGGGTGGGGGGGAGCAGAAGTCATAAGATCTGGGGAAGAAAAGCAGCTTGTGAGGGATCGCTGGAACCCCACTGCCCATTCCCTGCCCCTCCCCGCGCCATGTTGGGGGGGAAGAAGGGAGTAAGATCATGATGAGTTAAGTTTGCTAAGAAGGGAGGGGTGGGGGGAAGGTGCTTTAAGACCTGGCCACTTCTTATCTCGTTCCAGTTCACTGGGTGTAGTAGTTGTAGTAAGTAGTAATAAATCCCTTTTCTTTCCTTTATTCTGTGCTGTGTCTGTTTTGCCCATTGCACTAATTGGAGAGTGATCTCTCTGTCCTTATCTCAGGTCCTGAGCCTCCCAATATCTATTTTCTCCCCTTTTCGGCTGAAGGGGGGAGTGAGTGAGCGGCTTGGTGGGTATTTGGCCTCTAGCTAGGGCCACTGCCCCAGAATGCAGTATCTAATTTGGGACTTGTACCTCTGTTTCCTACATAGGACCTCAGGAAAGTCACTTGACCTTTCCTAGCATTATTATAAAATAACACAAGTGATGCCATTATAAAATGTACTAACTTCTGTAAAGTAATTCAAATCAAATGTAGAGGGTAAAGCAGAATAGTAATTGATTTGGATATTGCAACCAGTTTTAACCAGATGTCTTGGGGCTTTTTTACCCCGCATGTCAGTACCTCAAAAAGCAATTCCTTCTGTCTGTATATAGGAAACGGCCTTGTTCTCCCCAGCTCTTTGAGAAAGTTAGTATCAACCCCAATTTGCAGGGATACCTTAACTGTTGACTACTGTAACTAAGCACCATGAAATGNGCTCGAGAACAGCAACATATAAACCAAAACTTTTCAATCAAAGCACTTCAGAAGATGACAGAAAGTAAGACGCAAACAGCGACTGGCAAACTTAATGCGATGCAGAAGGCCACCATACTCTGGCGACTCACTGGCAGCTGCCAACAAGTGAAACGCTCTTGAAAAGCGGAGAGTAAATGCTGAGCGACACAGAAGAATAGACTGCAATAGAAAAAATAAACCCTGGCCTGATTTGAGGAGGGAGAAGCAGCTGGAGGAGATGGTAGGAATTTAAAGCAATTAGTGTTTAGAAAGAGATTTGAATTTGCTTGTTAAATATACAGAGGAAGTACCCTATTTGTTAAAGGTTCCATACTTTCTCCACTGTAGTTTGCTAACAAAATATTCAGCAACGCAAAGCTAGAGTCGAAAGGGCACTGCAATGTAGAAAACACTAAGCTATGATTAGGAGAAAGTGGGTTTCTTAGTATCATGAAGAAATAGGAAAGGGGGAAGGGGACTTGGCAAGTCACGCAGAAGTAAAGATACATAAGAAAACTTCCCTAGGAAGTTGCAAACTTAAATGTCTTGGGGTCACCGGCAATTTCCTTCATTCAAGCCAAGCTCCTGGTGAAAGCACCTGGAGCTTTGCCGCAGCACAAAGTGTGGGTATGGTACGTGGTTTATCTGTGCTACGTGAAAGACGCGTAAGATGACTTACTACAGAACAGCTGGAGTCCAGTGAGAAGAAAGGTAAAGTACACAAGACAGTATGTAAAAGCTGTGAAGGGAAGCCAGTGAAGATAAGACATGCTAGTGACATCTAAGATGCTGCTTACATGCCAGTACCGTAACATCTGGTATTTTTGTGCACGAAGCTGATACACTGTGCTACAATCAGGAAACAAACCAGAAAGAAAGTTGCCTTGAAAAAATTATCATGCGGATCCTGTCCATGCTATTGGGCCCCATGACTGTCCAACTACTTGGAAGGACTTGTTAGAGACGTCCTCTGTCTTTGATCTTGAGGAGACCAAACACTGGAAAAGGTCTTCTTGTGAAAGCCTGGCTTCTCCTATTAGATCCTTCATGTTCTCATTCATAAAAATCTGCTTTAAAAAAATATAGAGAAAGTGGAAAAGTAACAAGGGCTTTTCTATTTGACTTCATATCCTGGTGGCAGCTGTACAGAACATCATCAACAAATGTATGTTTTGCCTTTTATTTATTTATATGATAAAACCATAGCGAACCCACCTGGAACCTCCTGGGAGACCGTGAACTGGAGCAGTAGGTGGAATACTTGCATAGGAAGAAACTGCCAGACAAAGCTCCAAGTCTTATGCCTATGTAGTCCCTTTGCTGTAGGGTGCGTGACATGCTGCTGTAGGAGGACAACGTGTAGCCTGGAAGACTTCCATTCTAGGCAGAGTCCTGGACATAACATACTGCCCTGTCACCGTAAGCCGAGACCAGCAGAATCACCAGCTTAGAGAACCCAGCACTCACCTATATTACATCTGCAACTGATCCCTGAAGATGTGGTGGCCCTTGGAGAGCACACAGGAAGTTTGGTGGTATTCACATTGTTCCAACTTCAGGCACCTCAACAGGCTAACTATACCAGCTAAATCTCCACTTGGGATTTAAAGTCCTGTGGGCAGTTCAGAGCCCAGCAACAGCAGCATGCCCCAAACTACCCTGTGGTGACATTCTTTCTGCTGACCACTGAGAGGGCCTAGGGAGATTGAGCGTGTAGCCAGCCTAACTAGCTGAAGTCCCAGACTTAGGAGGGCCTCATCTCCCTGCAATCAACACATGTACACTGCTGGGAAGGGAGCCGCTGGCGACTGCAGCAGAGCTTGGTGCTCGCTGCCTATCTTGCCCTAGGTTGCCACATTGCCTGGGCCTGCATGTGGCAACCTGCCTGTGAGAGGGCACGGCTGGGCAGACAGAGCAGGGGGGCACCCTGCCATGCTGGGCATGCAAGAGCTGTGCCAGCACAAGGGAAATTATCTGCTGGGAATCACTAGCTGGCCTAATGCCACTTCATGCAGAGCGTGAACCAAAAACCGATTACAGTACACTGAAAATCCATTAATGTAATCGCTGCACCTTAGATACCTGAAAGCATGCCCCTGACATCTCAAACCTATTAATTTACTCCATCTCTAAAGGGGAGATCACTGCTGAGTATGAGTAAAGCTCACTGCCAAGGAGATTTTTTTTTCCTGAAAGTTAGAAAATAAAAAAAAGGAAAGAGGTCCCTTATTTTTCTAGCAGCTCTAAGGTACCAAAAATGCTGCTTGCACTGAAAGTAAGCCAAAAAATTGCTGAGAGGACTCAGGACAGTGCTCTGCCATTCAGTTATACAAGAAATAAAGAAATCATCTTTCATTTAAGCACTGAAACAGAAATCCGGGAAGTGGGCACAGCAGCCAGGCTTACATTTACCAAAGGAGGAAGGAATAAGAAAAGTGTCCAGTTTCAAGGTCCTCCTCCCTTTCATCTCTACTTGCTTAAAGAGCTGTTTTCTCTCTGTGGCTGTCAGATTAGCAAAAGTCGTAGAGCCTTTCCAGTCAGTAAGCTAAGGAGCTGAAAGGTACTGTGTGGCCTGAGCAAGGTATCTAATGCTTGATCTGCAGGGACAATACTTGCACTGGGCTGTGTCTCTGTACTGTACTGCTACTTTTCTAATTGAGTGTGACACAGTAATTTTCTTCTCCCAGTCACCCCCCCAACTGCAATGAGCTACTGCCTGAACCTTCTCCATTTGTACTGCTATGATGCCATGCTGTCTGTAATGCTCTCTTGTCCATTTTAATACATTAAGCCATCTGCCAACAACAGAGCATGAATTAGAAGATTCAATCCATCTCTAACATGAGCGTAGTGCTCTCCTGTGCCATTTCCATTTGTTTCATTAGCCTTCCTTCCATTTTGGTTCAGGATGGGAAAAAGAGAGTACTTTCTCTTCCCTATTTCCTCCAAGTACAAACACATCTATTATTTCAAAATTCAGCCCAATCTAAGCATAATCTCTTTCATTTACTCCAGCTACATACAAGACAGGAAAGGCTGTGCCACCTATGGAGAAGCCAACCAGGGCCCAGCAGGTTTGAAGTCAAAGTTGTACAGGTACCCCCACTGTGTCTGCACCTTGACACACACACAGCTTGTGTACTACCTGTACTCAGAAAGTCCATATTCCAGGGCCCAGTATGCTATTCTCTGCCTGTTATCCCAACATACACTACAGGAGGAGCGTAGGAGAAACCCATTATGTTACCAGGCAGGTTTACAGTACAGCTATGTGAAGAACCACAGGAAAGACTATACCACACAAGCGCCACTGTGGATTCAGCCAGTATTTTACCCGGTTTTAACAACCGATCCTGAATCTGCCCACACAGATCCAGAGACTAGAGATGCACTAACAATAGCACTAAGGCATAGCTGAACATCCACAGCAGCATAACCTGAAAAACCTGGCTGCCAGGATTCTGAAAACTGAAGCATTTCCTTGGAGTGGGAATCCCAGCGCAAAAGGCTGGCATTTCTTCCAGGAAGCCTTTGTAAGCTGCTGCCCTGGTAACCGTCTGAACTCTGGGCAAGTGAAGACACCTGTTCACTAGCCTCCATGATTGTACACAACCTGACCTTTTGGGACAAATTTTGTCACTCCATCCCTTTTCAGATTTCCCTAAAGCACCTGTGTGTGTAGGATCTGGGATTGACATCGGATTTCAATTTAGTTTCTTACCTTAAGTATCTCAGACATTTCTTTGTTCATACTGGAAAATTCAAATGCCTTGCTGAAATCTGGAGACTCTATTGTTTTGGGAGAAGAGATGGGGAACATGATTCTTATTTACACTACGGCCTCTTGGCAGCGCAGAGTATACGTTACACCTTCATTCATGGGAAAGCTCCCTGCACTCCCAGAGCAATCTAAAGGTATCTCAGTATGAATAAGAATCAGGACCCGTGAGACATTTCTGATACAGATCCTGCTGGAAAACCACATTCTGCTGTCCTAGCTGCTTGGACACACTATTTCCACATTTTCTGCTGCTGGTGTGTCAAGACAATCTAGCGTGAATATGAGACACACGTTGGCTTCTTCACAGCAAAGAAGAGAAAACTTAATTTTCTGCTTCAGAAAACAGAATTGCTGGTTCAGAAGGTCATCAAATACCAGTCTGTGCTATGGGGAGAAAACACTGAAAGAGTCATGTAAAGGAAAACCCTCATGTGCCATCAGTTCCTAACAAGCTGACTTTTGGTGCTGCATTTGAGAGAAGATGGGAAGTGTACAGAAGGCAGATTTATAACTCTGCAGAAAGACTAGCGTGGCTTTTTTTTTCAGAAATATTTATGTATTGACTTACTCTGTCCTGCACTGACACATTAGTTGCAGGTCTGAGAACCCTTCTTCAAAACTTGCAGACTGACTAAAAGAAATATTTAGTAAGGCAACCACTCTGTGGAAGCTACGATTAAAGACAAGAGAGTATTGCGACTCCATATGTATGTCTTAAACTATTATGAAACAGGATTTTTTTTCTTAAGACTATTTAGGACATCGCAGAGGGCAAGGCAATTAACTCCAAACTGTCTTCACAAGTGCAGAATTCCAGAGAGAAATCTAATGCACACCACTAATCTGAACAAGGACAAAAGGAATCATTTTGGTGGCCAAAGGGAAAATGTCAGCAATGTCACACAGCGAGCAACGCTGCTCAAGCAATTCACACTGCTCCCAAATACAGGGGACAGCTCTGATTTGAACTGATGTCTGCGCTCCTCACTGTTTTCTCAAAGCTGTTCCATACAGTGTTAAAATAAACAGACAAAACCAAACACTATTTACAGGGGGATGTCTTTTATTCTTTAGATCTCTGGGGTGTGCTCTCATTCAGATTCTGTCCTCTGAGCCTGCAAATATACACACTGTGCTCTGGAACATGGAACGGCTTTGACAGATAAGTGTAACAGATGGAAAGCTCAGACAATGGAAGCGTAAGTTGCATGGATTATAAACCAGTGATTTCGGCAATGCTTATAAATGAACTACACTTAGGACATATTCAGAGAGAGGTATTACTGTTCTATAGCTGCCCTTCTGCTAAAAACCATGTCCTACTCCAAAGTTTCTTATGCTATTTATTGAATTGAAACAAAGAGTTCACATAGGAAATAGCAGCAGAAGTGGTGTTTGCCAAAATTGGAGGTGAGCAACAGAAGTAGTTAACTTCAAATTTGGGGGGAAGGGAGGGGTGGCGGGGGGGGCCTAACTCTCCCATTACCCGTAGATGAGTACTGAGTTAGTTACTGAGATGACTACCGACTCATCAGCATATCCTCCGAAATAGCCCAAATAAACCCAGATATTTTATATCTTCCTGATCAATTGCCCATGGAATTTGACTGGAAGAAATTCAGCAGGTCAAATGCCAAGTTTCAACTTCACTTTTATGACTACGTGATTGTTAAAGAACGGAAACTGAAATTCATTTGCTCCTGGTTAGATACTTCCATGAATACAGAACCTTATGCATACTGTTTATTTACTTAATAAAGCAAGTCTTAGCAGTGCAACGTATTCACCAGTACTCCACAGCAGAGTATTTCAGCACTATTTCTGTTTTACCATGACCCTACGTAAATTGGAATAGCCAGCTCATCAATGACATCAAAACAAGAAAGACTTCTAGGTTCTTTGTAATACCTAACAGCAGATGCCCAAGATTTTCCTGAATTTTTAGTATTATTGGTAGCAAAGAATAGAATTTTATAACCATATATGTACCTTAAATTTCTTTTACGGCAATAAAGCTGTACCTTAATCACGGCCTCTTATTGTATATCCAGACCAACTCAACTGGGAAAACTGCCTTTATTAAATGTTTAGAGCTAAAGAAATCTAAAAGCCAAATTACCTCTTAAAGCTTGTAGTGACTGTGGAAGACCAGGCTAGCACATCTCAAAGAATACAGTAGCAATGAAGTCACAGAATGCTTGCATCAGGTTTTCCTGCAATGTTTCGTGGCAGACTAAATAACTGGCTGCACAGAGCACAGCAGAAATGTAGAAATGCATTTCCAGAAAGCCAGGAGTAATGCACAGAAGTCTATTACACGTGCACTGCTGTGCATGTGAGAAATTCAGTGGATTCTGAAAGCGTCGCCCACTAAACATAGTGCATTCCCTGTGCTTCAAACACTTGAACTGGAAATAAAAACAGCAATCACAGCTAGGAGGTGAAACACACAACTTGCAAACCCCCAAGAGCTGCCTGAGTGTAAAGAGTGCTCACAAAACGTCCTACTCCTGAGCATGGATTCCAGCACGGGTTTCTGTGTGCACAGGACACGGATTGAAGCATCTGTGAAGCGCAGTGGGGATGAAGATCGCAGCGGGAGATGTACAAAGGGAATCTGCCCCAGAACTTAGGCACACGGAAAGGCTGCGTGCGTTCCATGCACTGGTAATGACCTGAGTTGCTACCAGTTCCTGGCTTCCCTGGTTGAGTTACTGCTTCACTGCATCTACTGAATCCCAACGAAGTCTGCTGGCACTTAGCTCTGAAAGTCTGTCTCCTTATCATCAAGAGAAGTGGCAATCTTACAATTGCTAGAGGAAGTACCTGCAGAGTTCCCAAGCTCAGGTGCTCGCCATCCCCACCTCCAAACTGGTAACATTGTATCTAAGCAAATCTACTGCAAGGTCAGTCATTGCTAGATATAAACTGTATATCAAAACGTATCTTTATTCTGGACATATGTTAATTAACTTAATTAACATACCGTTGAGACTTGGTTGTAAAAGGGGAACATGAGGAAATAAACACCACTACCTTTCCCAACCCAACAAACTCAAAACCTAAAACCAGCTCAACACCTAAACTACATGTCATGATGTAAGCTCTGGAGGGAATAGCTGGGCAGCTGCCAAGGAGGACATGCAGAAGGACATCAAGTCACGAAGCTGCAGTGAGCTGACAGAGGAAAGGAACTGGAGGAAAAAGATGAGACGTTCACTTAAGAAAGAAACAAGACAGACAAACTTCTGGGCCACCAGATTAAAGACTCAAGTAGGAAAGTGAGTAAGCTGAGGAAAAACATTAGGGAGACAATTCAGGAAAAGAACTCCGTTTCTTCTCATTCCGTTTTGGGAAAGTAGCACTTTAAAAGAAGAACATAAGGAATTGAAAAGGTAAAATGAAATGCTACTATCTGGCACAAGAAGGAACAATTAGTCAAGCGTTTACCCTGAGCAGATTGGCAATTTAAATTTTCAGCTCATAGGGTCCTGATAAAATACCTCTGTAATGAATCAGAGAATGCTTTGGGCTGGTAGGAACCTCAAAGCCCATCCAGTTCCAACCCCCTGCCATGGGCAGGCACACCCTCCAGTAGACCAGGCTGCCCAAAGCCCCATCCAATCTGGCTTTGAACACTGCCAGGGATCCAGGGGCTGTCACAACTTCTCTGGGCAGCCTGTGCCAGGGCCTCACCACCCTCACAGGGAAGGATTTCTTCCTAGTGTCTAATCTAACCCTGCGCTCTTTCAACTTGAAGTCATTGCCCCTTGTCCTGTCACTGCACTCCCTGGTGAACAGACCCTCTCCCATTTTCCTGTAGGACCCCTTTAAGTATTGGCAGGCCGCAACCAGGTCTCCCCTGAGCCTTCTGTTCTTACCCTTACCTCCTTTGATGGAATGTTTCTTTTTCTGCAGCTCCCAGAAAATGTGATGGCTCTTTGCTGCTGTCTCAGGCCACAGAGCTGTGTCAGCAACCATGTGATAGAGCAGAGGATTACCGCTGAAAAGAATGCCTGCAGTGAGAGAGAGTGGCAGATGGAATTTTTGAGAAGTGTTCTTTGTGCCATGCTCCTCTTTCCACTAACAGTACAGATCTCACCCACAGCCCACTTTGCTTTAAATGCTTCTGTGTTTTGCTATCTCCCCTTCCTTTACTGTACTCTCCCTTCCCAACCCCTCTCTCCCCACACATCCCCACCGGCCGATTACAACTTGCCCTTGCCTGCATCTCTGCCATTTTCTCAGATGTTACTCATTTTTCCTTCCCAGGTGAATCTTGCCAGACTGTTTTGATTCTCTCTTGCTCCTTATCCAGTAAGACAACCATGGAAGCTAATGTCTTCCAATGTTTCCCCCCCTACACACTCTGAAAGCTGCAAATCCATGCCGGCAAGCTTCAAATCCCGCATGTTTTACTAAGTGCCAGGGTCAGTAGCTGGTCAAACTCTTTCTTTTATACTTTGGACAGTAACAAACATTCGCTATAGATAAAAGAAAGCCTTGACAAAGAGTTGCTGAGCATACTGGACTGGATTTTCTAATCATATTTAAGTCAGCTAGACTACTATCTTCAGAGGAGACTGCTTATGTGTATCAGTGGGGTTTAACACAATCAAGGCTGCAGATTTGGAGCCTCACGGTTTTGGGGGAATCATAATTTTACAATTCAACTTCACGGTGAATGGGAAGTCCCTTAGAAAAGGTCAGAGTCTGCTTGATCACCAACAGGAGAAACAAGTGTATCCATGTTCCTCTTCTCCAGACTGCTGCTGCTCCAGCTTGCAACCACCGCTGCTGGATGAGGGAGGGAGGGAGTTGTCCATCTGCCTTCACATCCAGCAAGGCTCCCTAGCGATCACCACCACTACTGTTTTAGCAATGGCTGTGATGACACCTTTCACCCAAAGGTGAGAGGCACTGTATTTTGTTAGGAAGCACCTGAGCTATTTAGAGTCCAGCCTGAGAATTTAATAAACCTACAGTATTTCATTGGAATTTTACACGCGCACACAAGCACACGCGCACAGTGCCAGCCAATATTTTGGCTTTCTGACAAAAGATCCCAATTAATCACTTTGCCAGTATGAAATGTGTTGCTTAATTGCTCAGAAATCAAGTTACATTAACATTAGAATTAGCTATTGAAAATTGGCAGAAATACCATTAACAGATGAAGCATAATTTAAATTAAATGCTTCATTTGGTTCTTGGGCTTTTTTTTCCCCCCATCAAAATTAATGCATGGGAAATGGGCATACCCAACTTCAAAAACTGTATTTCTTTTCTGGTGAGGAAGAAAGTGAAAAATCACTTTTCCACTGAAGAAAACTCAGCTACATTTTTTTTTGCCACACATAATTCTAGAAATGGAAACAAACACTTGTCCTGCCACCACTTTTCAAACCCAAGATGGACTTTTCTGAAAGAAATGCCAAGGCAATATGTAAATAGTTTCAAAGATTAATTTAGATATCTAACTTTGGACATCTCTGTTTGAAAGTGTCTAGTTTAATTTTCAATTCTAGCATATGTTATTATAAATGGTACAATATTAAATAAAAATATTGTATTATAAACTTGCCAAGTAACAGGTTCAAAAGAAACAAGAGGAAGGGTTTCATTCAGCGTATTGTATTGGAATATACTCTCACCACACATTGTCAAAGCTAAAAATGTACGTGGGTTCAAAAGGAGAAATATCAATGGAGAATGGATTGCCTCATAGATGTGGGCAAATCCCTGGTTCAGAGTTAAGTTCTTTCAGGGATATCTTCCCACTTCCCAGCACAGAATCACAGTGTGCCTGTCCCACTGTTACACAAACCCCCTCTGAACTTGCTACTGCAGTTTCACAAGCTAAGAGCCAGATGACCCTCTACCTCTGGTGAAATGTGGAAGTTTTTAGGATTAAACACTTAACGTCCAGCCACACCAGCTCAGCTGTCCTTACAGAATGCACAGCTACAGAGAACTGCAGCCCCTGAGAAAGCTCTGGCCATCAGGAGCAAGGCTGCATGTTCCTGATGTAACCCAGCTATTGCTCTGTACCCGTGCTCTGTTCTCACCCAAGGGCTGCCTTCGCACTGAACCCACGGAAAGCAGAAACCAGGAACTTTGTCCAGAGGCACTGCCTAACGCTGCCTTGCTCCAGGATTTCAGCAAATGCTAATGCTACCTGTCAGATACTGCAGCTGTGAGATTATGTTCAACAATTAGTCAAGTAACAGACAGCTTGCTTTGTAGTTATAAAGATTCCTTTGTCTTTTTTTTTCCTGGGGCTGGAGAAAGGGAGGCACTTACTGTAATACATAGTTCTCACCATCGTTATTCTTAGGCAAATCATAGAATCACAGAATCGTAGGGGTTGGAAGGGACCTCAAGAGATCATTGGGTCCAACCCCCCTGCCAAAGCAGCTCCCTAGGACATATCACTCAGATAGGTGTCCAGACGGGTCTTGAATATCTCCAGAGAAGGAGACTCCACCACCTCCCTGGGCAGCCTATTCCACTGCTCTGTCACATGCACATGAAAGCAATTACACATTATGCATGTAAATATTAATTAGACTGAGTGCTTTAAAATCTTAATAAATTATCTCCTCCAAGTCTTCAGTTTTAAGAACAAACACACTGCTCGTGAGACTTTTTCCTGCACAGAGAAAGTTAGTTATACTTTTTCTTCCTCAGCTCTCTCTTCCTAGTTTATAAAATGTGAAGTTGTCCTGGGTAAGAGCAAAGGCTAATCACCAGGAGGCAGGTATGTTTCTAACCAGATTTTCAAAGAACCTGGATCCACTGAGCTCTATAGAAGAAAGCAGCAGGTTGGTGTGTTTGGCTTTTATAGAAATAAAAAAACTGAACAAAAGAAAACATACCCACCCAGAGTCACTTGAGTAATCCTAACACACTGTAATGAAGAACAGTAACACAATTTAGCATTTAAATCAAAATCAAAGGAAAATTACTACATCGATAGGCTAGCCTCAATGTCAGTTGAATTAAATAGATTAGCTCAAAAGATGAATACTGTGACTAATCACTCTTTATAAAGACTAAACGTAGCAGTAAGCTAACCTAGTTGGTTGGTAATAAAGTCAATAAAGTATTTCATTTCTGTTGGTCATCAGGCAGCCTAGGAGCATACTAAGTATCTTAAAACTGAAAGTGCAGTCTAAGTTACAATGTCAAAAGCAAGGCTCCTCTCAAGTAACTAAATCTTTTCTCTCTGGCCACACTCCTCTTTCTTCCTCCCTCAGCAGGAGCAAAAAATATCTTGCATAGTCCCTAAATAACAAAAACTTTAAAGCCTTGAGCACCTTCATGATGCATACTCAATGGAACTTTGTCATGTTTTCCCTTTATTCAAGTAGGAGTGTTCATAGGCACATGTCCAAGTAGGCTATGGATTCAGGCAGTAAAGCTGAAGACGAGAAAAAGGTTGGACTCTCTGCTTGTATTTTTAAAGGAGTTAAATAAAATTTCATAGGTATGAAATGGAATCGGTACAAAACTTCTCCCTGAACCACTGACCTCTCACAGACTTCTTGCCTGGGAGCACAAACTACGGCTACAAAACACATTTCCCTGGCACAAAGCTTTCTGATCAAAGTTTTTTATCCAGAAGTGGGGACACAGGTCAAATACACAGAAAGCTTCTTAATATCCTAACTACTTCCACCCAAGGCAGCTGTGTTTTGAGAGATTATGAAGCGCACCAGTTTCCCTTAAGATTTCTCACTACTCCAGAAGGCAACAAGAGAATTTTGCTGCTGTCAAAGTTTAACTTGCTCTCAGCGATGCCAAGGACTTGAGGGAAATCTGGTAAAATACTCCTCTGGAGCCATGGAACTTGGTAGAATCAAGTCTTACATAGGAAATATTTCGTAGTGTACAGATTGGCTGCTGTACTTCCGAGCTCCTTCTGACAAGTTTGGCAGATTAGTGTTTCTCTCTTTCCTGCAGTCAAATCTTTGGTGGTCACATATAAGTGGGTGCATAGCTCACCTGATTTTTTTACCTACTTGTTGAAAAAGCTACTGGAGTGAAAAAACCCATGGAAAATACAGAACAAATGACTTAATTTTTCTTTCGCTGCCAAGTCTTGTCAGTACATTTCTATTTCCCTAAACCTGTGTATCTATTTGATTGCTGACACAAAACCAACAAGCAACTAAACTAGAAAAACAAAGAAAGTATTTTCATGGGTCAAATTATGGGAAGCCAGGTGCAAGCTCCATTTCAGAACCTCCAGCCACTTGAAACACCCATTAATCAAAGAAGAATTACTTATTTCCATCACTGCTATTTTAAAACAAAATAATAGGTTTAAAAAAAAAAAAAAAATCATTTTCAGTTGGCTCACTAAAAGCTCTTTTCAGTCCAAACTATAAGGGTCAGACCTTGTGTCACAGTATTTAAAGGCAAATATTTAACTAACATTAATCATATTACAGTATACTTGAGATATTTGTAAGACTACTCTTGTGGCAGTGGTCTGTGTCACGATAGTGCTGCCACAGTTTGGAGTCAGGTTTCCAGTGGTTTACACTCTGGTAGAAAAACTCACAGCATTAAGAAAAGTCACAGACAAAGCTAAGCCCACCTAGGCCATAAATACTCCCATCACAGGCCCTCGTTGGTAGAAAAACGTTAGTCTGTTTTATGGTGAATCACTTGCCTCCAGAGTACATGTGCAAGGCTTGGATTAAAGAGTCGTCAATGAGATTATGAAAGGACTGATTTACTGCTTTGAGGGCATGACTGCACTCAGTTGTAGCAAAATATGCATATGTATGGTACATAATGAGCCTTTTAAAAATCTCCTAACCATGTATTTATGTAATTGGAGCTATTTTGCTTTATGTCACATCAAGTGAAGAAGAAAATACCAAATAATTAAAGCAGTACTCGAAGTGATATGAAGTTGGCAGCTGGTGAATAGAAGAAACACCATTACTTGCTTTTCTGTGTTGCTAAAATACTGTTTGCAGCGTGTCTTGCTCAACTGTAGGTTTTGTGTAAACAAAACCACCACCACCAGACTAATACTTGAACAATTACCTCCTTCCCCACCTTCCCAAAAAGGAAGTGAGAGCTTCAGCAGTAACTTTATGGAAGTGCAAATTGGTCACTGAGCCTCAGGAAAGCCCAAAGTGTGATCCTATGGCATTAGCTGTCTTTACAAAAATACATCAGATACCACTGAGGCAGCAAAAGAAACCCACCAGAAAGCACCAACCAAAAAAGCAGCAATACTGGGATTAAGACCCAGTAAGAAATGCTGGCTGTGAAACAACTCTTTTCCATCTGATCTCTCTCATTGTGTCCATTACATGAAGTCTAACATCTAAACTCACTAATTTTTTTATGGATTCCAAGGCAACACTTTGAGGCTCACAAGAGAGAACTGGATTCTGAAAGCTCAGCCACTGAGGTTTTGTGTTCTAGCTCCATGTTCTCTCAACAGATGAGGAACTGTCATTACCATGCTATAGATCAATGGTTGCTAAGTTCCAAATGACAAGTTGCATGAAAAACTTTTACAAAAAAAAACCCCAAACCAAAATAAAAGCATTATGATGTGTTTTCCTGATCTTACTACAGCTAAAACTGAAAAATAAAGTCTAATACAGAACCACACATAGAAGGGGTAAGAGCAAGTAAAACTGTGGATAGATCCAAGCCAGTGATGAGTGAAATCTGAATGACTGGTCAAGGAGCTCAAGGTGACTAGATCTTGGCCAGGGGTTAGGTGAGCTGAAACATATGAGAACATCAAAATACTGTGATTACAAACACAGTCCCTCTAGTCCTTTTCTGTACAAAAAGCCCCTGGAGGTACCAGTATTTCACTGACTGCTCTATCAAAGCAACATCATGCATTTATAAAATAGGAAAGCACTTATTTGAAATACATGTTTTAGTTTGATGTGATCTGGATTTAAACTTTCTAAAAAAACATGCCAAAGGACGCTCAGCCCATATGGTATCCTTCCCACAAGCTGGTTTTGCACATCTGCTGGCTTCTGCATGTCAAGTGCTTCAAGTATTTTTACTAGGGTCTCCATCACAGGCAACGTTAACGTAAACTCACAATTCAATGGATGTGTGTAACAGGACCTGTTAGGTATCTAAAGTACTACAGCTTGCATATTACTTTTAGTTTTCAATAAGTATACCTTCACTGCAAGCATCGGTTTACATATTATTGTGTGAAGCAACATACAGGGCCTAATTCCATATAATAATCTTGCACTCAGTTTGAAACTTTCCAGGTATAGTACTACAGAGGGACAGTTTTCAGCCAGAATTGCTGTCCACGTTCTTTTCTTGCTAGAATGCATAAAACCTCTAAAAGCCCCTTTTTTGTTGTTTAGGCCTTTAATGTTTTAGCACCGAGCCTCCTATAGAAGATTCTCACAAGAGCGTTCCCTAAGAGGGAGAAGGGAAGGCTCAGAGGCAGCTGAAAGGAGGGCTGGGAGTGGTGTTTGTTTAATAATACAAGTAGTATAAAAACTCATGAGGTAAGGGTGAAAAATCCTCTTTTTTTTTAAGCTATAGGATGAAAAATCCAAATTTTGTGTTTCTAAACAGCAATAAATAGAAATGAGTTTTGTTTTTTTTTTTTTAGCTCTGCAATTTATCTCCAGATTTTGTCATAGAATCATAAAATGGTCTGGGTTGGAAGGGACCCCAAGGATCATAGAGCTCCAACCCCCCTGCCACAGGCAGGGACACCAACCTCCAGGCCTGGAGCTACACAAGGTTGCCCAGGGCCCCATCCACCCTGGCCTTGAACACTTCCAGGGATGGGGCATCCACTACTTCTCGGGGCAGCCTGTTCCAGCACCTCACCACTCTTTCTGTAAAAAACTTCCCCCTAATATCTAATCTAAACCTTCCCTCCTTTAGTTTTAATCCATTCCCCCTTGTCCTGCCATGATCTGCTCTTTTAAAAAGTTGAATCCCCTCCTGCTTCTAAGCTCCCTTCAGGTACTGGAAGGCTGCAATGAGGTCCGTCCGACCTCATGGTGTTGAGGTGCCCTAGGTTTGAAAACTAAAGAAATAAACCTGGGAGGTACAAGGTTTCCCCACAGAGAGCACAGGCAGGATGTATGCCCATCAACTCTATGGGACAGATTCATGACAGAGCACAGGCTAAAAGAAACCAAGGCCTAGGCCCCGTAAGGGCGTAAGGCCCACTAATACAGGCTCTTGAGTGTACT
The DNA here is from genome assembly GCA_013400835.1 of Zapornia atra. Taxonomy (NCBI): domain Eukaryota; kingdom Metazoa; phylum Chordata; class Aves; order Gruiformes; family Rallidae; genus Zapornia; species Zapornia atra. The sequence continues at coordinate 94,926 of VZTU01009268.1, forward strand.
GAAAGAAGACCTGAACCCAATACAAGCTGAAAGCAAAATTCAGCAATTAGAGTCAGCTCCAATGAGCAAAAATAAAACCCTCTAGCTTGCTCTGCAGCTGAAAAGAAAGCGCATGGTGTTTTCTGCCCATTTAATGACCAAGCGCTGCACGTGGGAGGAGGCTCGGGAAGCCATGCTGTGCACCCAGGGGAAGTAAAACTCTGCAATCAACAGCTCTTGCATAAGTGTTCCCAAAGCCTGATGGACACACAAACAAAAACTTGACAGAGAATCTAGGAAAACAATCACTGATGGCGGGACACCTCCAGGTTTTGCCCCAGGCTGACTGAAGCAAATACAAGCCTTTCTCTCTAGACTGCAATGCTGCTACAGAATTGTGACCACAACGACACCTCAGCTGCTGCATTATTTTTTAAGTCTGTGTTATCTGTGCTTTTATGTTATCATCAACTCTAGTCCCCACCTCTACAAGTAAGCAAGGAAAAAAATTAGTATAAACCACTGTTCAAATCAGCGTAGCAGCATTTTTTTTTGTTGTAGGCAGAGTATGTTCTCATGGGCAATGAATTCAGCACGATCCTGAGGTTTAGTGGAGGCTTCCTCTCCCACCAAGGAAAGTATTAGCTTTGAGTAATACCCATTTTGGTCTTTAGATCCTGGTCACATGAGGTATTAGATAGATATCAACAGTTCAGTGAACATTTATGCTGTAAATACTCTTTGAAATTAAAGCATGCGGTTGGAGTAAGCGGTTTAGTAACTATTGGTACTTCATGTCTGTAGAAAGACTGTGGCATTAAAAAAAATTATAGAGTTCAAGAGCTTTTATCCAAACACTTTACACATATAGTAAAAAGAGGCATAAACATTTTTGTCTTATTTGACATTTCAAGGATATTCCCAATGCTTGTAATAACAGTAAACCAGGTGGAACAAATCTCTGAAGAGAATAAAACAGAATATCCAATCTTTTCTAATTACTTCCCAAAATCTTTATGTCTACTTCACAGCTGCCTCCTCCATACAGGCTGCATTTCCCCCCAAGTAAACCTTGAAACAGTTGTTGCATTCTCAGGCTAAAAAGAAATGGGACATCTGGACCCCAAGTCAGCCAGATGGCGGTTACTTATTGAGGACATACAATTTCGCTTTTCATTTGACCCGCTGTAATCTGTGACACTAACCCTATCTGTGACAGGGGGTGCTCTGCTCCGCTCTTTCGGTTCTCCGTGCTTGTGTCCCTGATGTGCCTGGAGGAAACCAAATCATGTGTCGGTTCTCTGCTTCACACACTAGTGCATTGCTCAGAAGGCTGGATAAATCCTCACATAGAGGAGTGGTAATTCAGAAATTCAACCCCCCGAAAATAAGACTGGTACTTATTTTATATATTTATATTATACTTTCTAGTACTTAAAACATTTCACCCCTCACATTCAGCAGCTAAATGAATACGTTTCAAGAGAAAATAATTATACTCTTCAAATAATTTATTGAGAAAAACAGGACTACCCACAACTGTAAGACTGAAGAATGATGTCTACAAAAGTTAAGTCAATGTCTACATACAACTATTTGCATAGATATGCTAATTCTAAAAAAGCTATCAACATGGCTTTAAACTTTTTTCCATCATCCCTTCTGCGCAGCCTGAAAATACTGTCTTTTCAGCTTATTCTGAGAAGAAAGATTTTAGCCTTGGGGCTGTGCATATAAAAGATTGTTTGATGTTTCATTCAGGTGCTTTTTAGACACCTGAGATTTTAGAACATCTTTTCCATTTTCATACGCTCAGGACATAGCTTTATTATCATCGCTACTATTAAAATGCTACTGTTTAAAACTTCAATTTATGTAACCTACAGGTAAAGTATCCTGGTATTAAACTGAAAAATAAGAGCTGCAAGACATTGAACACGTGCAACAAGCTTTGCTGAGACCATTAGCTCAATAGCTTGACTTACAGTATCACTACAACACAGCTTACATATAAAATTTCTGCAAAAATATCACTGCTCAGAGTACCACAGTGCTGGTACATTCTCTCAGAAAAGGAATCCTGCTTAGATGTATACCAAATGCATTCTGTAAATCACACAGACCTATGAATAGGAGTAGTAATTTCTGATTTCACAATAGAAAAAAATACACAAGAAGAAAGTAAAAGAAAGGGCTATCAGCTAGTGGAATTCTATATTGACAGTCTGTCCAAGCAAAACGCGTATACCCTGACATTGCCAAGGAAATCAGAAGGACACCTGCACAGTCAGTCAGACAGAGATCACTCCAGCATGAAAGGAGAATTTATTCTGGTGTAGTTTGTGATTCATTAGCTGTACTTGAGAGTTAGAGGGTAAAAGGAAGAGAAGGCCTTGATTTGTTGAGGTTCCACTTCGTGTACGGAACAAATACTGCAGACAGTAAAGCCTGGTTTCAAGCACTATTCAAACTGAAATAAGAGCAATATCCAAACATAACGTAACAGACCACATTTTAGTAATAACTATTACTAACACTCTTCCAATATGTGAGAACAGAATATTTCAAAGAAAAAAGGGTTCCTAGGTAAGCTACTAAGGGTTATTTAGGATATGAAAATATAAGCAGATAATAACTTCTACAAATAAGTAATTCTTAAAAACTGCAATGAGCTCAAAAGGTGCACAAAAAAATTAGAAGATAGTGTAACTGTTAGCTCCAATAATGTATCTGTAGCACTGTCACTACAGTGTTGCTTAAAAGCTCCTGTCACGGGTACTCAGGGACAATCCAGGTAGAAGAACAGCAAATAATTGCAGACAGAAGTAGCAGTCAGAAACTATGTAAGGATAAGAAAGAGATGAATGATAAGTGATTGAGCAGGTAAAACAGAACCACCCCTATTACAGTTTACAGGGGCACATCCTGCTAAAGGAATGAAGAATGGAAACCTTGGAAGGCGGGATGATGCGCCAATAAAGCTTCTCCAACAGTGGCAGCAGAAAAGCTGCTTCCTATACTCATGAAGCTATGGGAAACTGGAGGGCAGCCAGACCTCTGGAAAAGATCAATGCATATTCCAGGACTCAAGAAAGAGTACTGGAAGAAACATACAACTACAGATCAGTCTCACTGATACAGGATGGAAGTAAGGTCATTATCCCAGAAAGGATTCAAGGATTTTAAGAAACAACTCAAAATTGTAATGCGAATCGGTGTAACTTAAACTTGGAAGAGGCACAAGGGACAAACATGAAGACCGTGATCAGTCACATTCCAATATTTTAGTACCCATCTCTCTTGTTTGTTGCCTTCGCTAAAGCGTCTGACTCAGTGGGAAGCGATTGATTACAGCCAAGGATGCCTTGTGGTGGTTTTGGCCCTAACCAAAGGCCAAATACCCACCAAGCCGCTCACTCACTCCCCCCTTCAGCTGAAAAGGGGGAGAGAATAGATATTGGGAGGCTTAGGACTTGAGATAAGGACAGAGGGCTCACTCTCCAATTAGTGCAATGGGCAAAACAGACACAGCACAGAATAAAGGAAAGAAAGAGGTGATTTATTACTACTTCCTACAACTAATACACCCCGTGAACCAGAACAAGATAAGAAGCAGCCAGGTCTTCAAGCACCTTCCCCCCACCCCTCCCTTCTTAGCAAACTTAAAACTCATCCTGATTTTACTCCCTTCTTCCCCCCCAACGTGGCGCGGGGAGGGGCAGGGAATGGGCAGTGGGGTTCCGGTGATTCCCAACAAGCTGCTTTTCTTCCCCAGATATTATCACTTCTACTTCCTCCCCCCACCCCTCGCCTCTTCGCACTCATGACTTTAATCAGAGATTCGCTCCCTTCTTCCCTCCCGTTCGCAGTACAGGGGGGGCAGGGAATGGAGAGTGAGGGGTTTCAGTCCGTTCCTCCCGAGCTGTCTTCCATTTCAGGGGGGGGGGGGGCATTCCACATACACACCCCCTTCCCCTGCGGCACCGTGGGGTCCCACCCACGCCAGAGTCGTGTCCACGACCTTCTGCAGCGTGAGTCCTCTCTATCGGGGAGTCATCCCCTCACCACAGGCCTCTCAGCAGGACTCTCCCCTCCATAGGGTGCTGACAGCCGGGTCCAGACCCCCCGGCCTGGTCACCCGCAAAGTCACAAGTCCCTTGGCAAACCCGCTGAGGCGTGGATCAATCTTCACAGGGCATAGTGGTCTCTGCTCCCCGTCCTCATCCATGGGCTTCGGGGGGACACCCGTTTCACCATGGACTCCACCACGAGCTGCAGGGGAAACTTTCTCTTCACATTCTTCATCCCCCCCCTCCTGCGGGCCTGGCCTTGGAGTCTGTGCAGCTTGTTCCATCTTCTCACTCCCGCTCCGGTGGCAAAGTGCCCCTGCCAGCAGGTTTTTTTCTCCTCTATGTGATTCCCAGAGGCGCTGTGACCAGCTCTGATAGGCTTAGTCTCAAATGTGGCCTTGAAATACCAATGTTTTCAAAATATGGGGCTTGCAGAAAGCTGTAACTGCAGCTTACAAAAGCCACTGCAGCAGCACAGTTACACCAAACTGCAACATGCCTGAAACGAGCCTTCTATCACACTTAAGACAAGCTACTGTGTAAAACTTGCCACAATCATAACTTTGCTGTACCACAAGTGAGAATAACCCAAGAGTGGCTTCTCAAACAATAAAGGTGCATAGGAAAAGGTGAGCTGTATCATCCTATCTAGCAGTCCAGCAGAAATGGCAAAGAAAACAGCACAATAAAATTTGAGAGGACGCCTGTGACTTTAGGTGTACGGACTATGTAACAGTGATTACCAGTGCATCCAAGGATCCACAGAACACACCAACACGGTGCATATACACTAGGAGCACAGATTCTCAGTTAATCTCTTTGAGCAAAGAGGAAATCATTCTATGGTTCTAATGGAAGAGAAATAAACACTCTTCAACGCACCAATGTTCGATGTGGGCTCAAGAACTGACCAAAATAATTCCCATCAGAGTAATACCTGAAGAAAATTTAAGCAGTACAGAACTAAAACCAAAGAGACAATCTGGAAAAAAAACACAGCAGTGGTCAACATGAAAACCAGAAACCCATGCTTTTTGAAAACTGTAGCTATGAGAGTTAGAGGCTGAGAAAAAGGGGCGTTTCAGAGACTGCATATTGAATGCTGCTTGTTTTACAGAAAAGACCAGACACACAGATTTTTGAGAGGGAGGTTAGTAATGTTACTTCCATCAAATACAACCACCCCAGATTCTAGAGCTGCTGTACCTACAGTTTCAGTAACAATCTTAAAACTGGACGTTATGAAAGAGCGATATGACAAAAGACCCTGTCAATAGGATTAACAGAGGAAATTACAAAATACACTCACGTGATCAGGTGGGGGAAAAAAGCAACAGCCAAAAAAAATAACCATTCAACAATGTACTGAACAGAGGAAGAGAGTAAGACGAAGAGCATGGATAAGAGAAAGATGCCGCTGGGTTCAACTGCAAATCAATCAAACAAAAAGACTGGCAAAGAGAAACAAGTGTGGAAACAACTGGTTTTGCTCCTTCGCTTGGTGTCATGCTTTCATATGGATAAGAAAATTCTTCAAATAGAAGCATACACAGAAGGCTCTCAAAAGTCTAAGGTCTTAAATAAGAAAGTATCCTTTCCTTAATCTACCTGATCAGATGTAAAAACCAACATAGACTGGTCACCCCGTTGACCTGATTACATGGTTTCAATGCTGTGCAGAGACACCTGCGCTGTTGTGGACAGTCCCGGCAGGAAAGTGATGCCAGCATGGAGGCCTATATGGGTTGACACAGTTTGCTTCTGGGCAGACCCAGTAAGACTGTGGACAGGAAAATTCTCTGCCAATTTTCTGCTGTTGTGCTCTTTCACAGGCACTGCTTTTGGCTTATAATTTAGCTACTTTTTTCCTGTTGGTTCTTCAGCACATTGGTAAACTTTACATCAACAACTACCAGTTTTAAACTAGAGAAAATACCATACACAATGAAACAACGGAATTATTTTGGGAGTTTTCTGAGAGCAGTTAAATCCTAAAGCCTGCCATTTGGCTTCAGCTAGTCTTGCTCTTACAGCAAGGACTGTATATCACTTGATCACTTGTTTAGATCTAAACATTTTATGATCCTTGAAATTTTAAGTTTCCCACCAGTTGTCAAAGAGTGATTAGTTGAATACTATTATTTCATTGGAAAGATGAATTTCACAATGTTTCACTTATTATGCTATGCCTTTAACTGGAAGGCTCAGTTAAAGAATTTGTTTTGTTCTTTGCAGTGTAAGCACTATACAGCCATTCTGCTGCACGCTTAAATTTGAACATACTGATATAACGAAATAAGCACCATCCACATGAATATAAGTACAGAAGACAAAGCCAGAGGCTTCTGTGTTTTACCATGTCTAGAGTGCAAGTCTTCATAAAAGAAACTGGGCAAGAAATTGCAATGCCCAGGTTCTCTTTCAAACCCACAGAACAGAACCGTTTTCTCTTTGATGACATATATCACCTATTAAAACATTCATTAATGCATGTATAAATTCTATATGCCATATATAGATAAATTTGTGACTGCAGTATTGGAAATCTATTTCCACAACTTCAACTCAACCCGTGAAGTGCTAAATCACAATTAATTCAATGAAACCTATAGTGCTTTACAGTGACTGTAAGTGCGTCCCCAGCAGTTTGTATTTCCTCCGTTACAAGTGGTACTTCCAAGGTTGTCTCTCCTGCACTAGCTTCAGCTCTATCAGAATTACATCAGGTATTTGGAGCAAGCACGTATTGGAAGCATTCTTGTTAAGGTTTAGGGACAACTTTCTATTAGAGTACTAACCTGACTGAATTTTAGCTATCCTTCTTGCTCAGCATGGCTACTTAATTCACATGTAACTGGGCAAATAAATTCCCATCTCGTTTCCATCGGTATCTGCAACAGCTCCAGTGAAGCAGAATTGTTATACTGGTATTTAAAAAAGGGCAACTAAAGTTGAATGTATGCCAGGAATTTGCTCATAGACTATGCCAAGGTTAGTGACCTCTCTTAGCATCACAATTTGTTACGAATTATAGCATGTGTATGACAAAAACACTTCCTGCATAACTTAAAAACCATGTTTGAATGGAATCACACAAGAAGAGCACATTCAGGCAGACTCTCAAGGAATTAATAACACACTACCATGATCACAGTTCTCAAGGTCAGAAGAAAAAAAACAGCTTAATTGCTTCTTAATGATCTATTAATACAGTCCCTTTATTTTGTTAGTTCTGCATTCAGGAATGTGTTTAAGCAATTACCTAGATTCAAGCTTGTTAATAGCCTCATTAAATTCTGCAGGCCCCCTCTTATACAAGCCATTTTTGGCATAGTCTGGATTTCAGACCAGAGACAAGTAGGTAAGTGAAGAAGCCGGCTCAGAGATGGTTATGAAGCGGTAGCACTTTTAGAAAGTGCTTTTATCATCTGCTGAATGCAAGCCATTCAACAACGTGAGCAAGTCATGGGCGCTGAATGAAGCTCTAGACGATCCTGACCGCATTTTGGAAGGCACAGCTGTATCGAAGCAGTATCACAGGAAACACCTAAACCAAGAAGTCTACAGGCAAAGAGATTATACACTACAGCAGTTTATGAGCAATATGGACATGCATCTTCCTCCCTCAACCAGGAATTGATGCAACCTGATGATTATTTCAGATGAAAGCCGCATTCCTTAACTATCCTGCAGCAACAAGCTGAGCAGCTGATCTGCCAAGACAGCAGACATAAAAAGGGTTTCTTCATCCCCTAAAATGAACAGGAGCAAATGTGACAGGGCAGGTGTGAGACAAAAAAGCAAACATTGAGAGGATTTTAAAAAAAAGTTTTGTAAAAGAAAAAGGCACAAAACTGAGTGAAGGGAGAAGGGTGAAAGTATTACATCTCCCCCTCATTCATTCTCCCAGACATAGATACAGTCTGGGAGAAGAGCTTCTTGAGAGTAGCCCTGCTGAGAAGGACTTGGGGATTCTGGATGAGAAACTTAACATGAGCCAGCAGTGTGCTCTTGCAGCTCGCAAGGCCAATGGTATCCTGACCTCCATTAGAAGAGGGGTGGCCAGCAGGGACAGGGACATCTCTCTTACCAAAGCATACCTGCTTCTGAGAATTTGGAAATTTTATGCATCTAACGGGAAACTATTCTAAGGAGACTAATGAGCCTCATCTTTGTGAGTAAATACTTCCATGTAACTGTCCCCCAACTATACAGTAGACATAGTTCTTCAAAGTGGCAGTTGCTAGAATGAAAACAAAAATTCCAACCAGTATTTTTAAAGCAATCCACAATATTGGGAGATTCTTTGGGATGCAGAGTTTGTCAATATATTCACACCATAGGTGGGCACAAGCAAAACAAGCTAGAGACATTTTAGCCCTAGCAGTGTCTGAATAGATAAGGTATCTTATGATCCCACAGGCACTCTTCTATGAGTGGAACTCAGTCCCAGATCACGGATTATATCCTGGTAGAACTCCAAGGCAAAGTAGAAAGACACTGGCATTAAAAAATGCATGTAAGGATAGGAATTTTCTTGAAAATGTCAAGGTAAGTCAAAATAACCTCTCCTTTTTCACAGCAGTTGTGCCACTGGGTGACTTCACAGTATATACCTAACCTGCCGTAGTTTTGTGGCCCTGGATTCTGGTGGAGAAAGGGGTGCTGCTGGGAGGGCTTCTGCGAGAAGCTCTCCGAGGTCCCTAGAGAGTAAACATTGACCGACTCAAGGCCAGAGTCGTTGCTGACCAGGGCAGAGCCCAGCAGCAATGCTCACAGCGCCTCTGGCAATCACACTGAGGAGAAAAAAAAAAAAATGCAAGCAGCAGCTTTTTGCCCCCAAAAGGAGTGAGAAGATGTAAAAAACTGTGCAGGCACCAAGGCCAGTAAAAGGTGGCAGAGGAACCACCCCAGGTGCCAGAAGAGAAAGATGTCCCTGCAGCCTGTGGAGAAACCCATGGTGGAGCAGGTGTCCCCCCGCAGCACATGGAAAAGGCCCAGACCCCACCTGCAGCCTGTGGAGAGGCCCCACGCTGGAGCAGGGGGAGACATACAGGAGATGCTGTGACCCATATTGGAGAAAGGTTCTGTCAGCACTTTCTCATCTCTGCGCCTCTGTCTCTCTTCACGGGCTGCGAGGGAGAGAGATCTACACCAAAGCAGGTTTGCTGGGGGGGCTTGTGACCCCGTGGGGGACCAGGCTGGAGCAGTCTGGGCTTGAGAGACTGAGAGACATTCTGTGATTTATGACTGCACCCATAGCACGGACCCATGCTGGGGCAGCTGGGGAAGAGCTGAAGCCCTGAGGGAAAGGACTCATGTTGGAGAAGTTTGTGGAGGACTGTCTGCTGTGGGTGGGACCCCCTGGTGCAGCAGGGGGAGAGTGTAAGGAATGTGTCCCCCCCATTCCCCGCTAAGAAGGAAAACGGCTCATGAGAAACTGACTGAAACCCCAGTTCCCCCAATCCCTGCCCCTCCCCGTGCCACCATGGGGGAAAAGAAGGGAGCAAAATCCTGACTAAAGTGCAGTCTGCTGAGAAGGGAGGGGTGGGGGGAGCTGCTTTAAGATCTGGTCATACTTCTCATTACCCAACTCTGGTGTCACTGGCTGTGTGTGCAGTGTAAAAAATTAGTTTTCTTTCCTTTATTCTGTGTTGAGTCTGTTCTGCCCATGACACTGATTGCAGAATGATCTCTCCCTGTCCTTATCTCCACTCCTGAGCCTCTCAATATATATTTTCTCCCCTGTCCAGCTGAAAAGGGGAGCGATAGAGCAATTTTGGTGGGCACCAGGCCTCCAGCCAGGGTCAAACCACCACACTTGTGTAGACTACAAGCATGAAAGGCTTCCTAGAAGACGAGTACCTGGAAAGACACCCATCAGAGAGCTGTAGCAGATGTGGCAATTTCCACAAGGCACACTTCTTAGCAAAAGTGTGTACAAAGCTTCAGACAAGTCTCAGGAACAAAGAGATTCCTTAGAGATGCTCTAAGATTGCCTGCATTCTCCTGAAGAGCATTCAGGTCATGGATGCAGCTCGACCTTGGGCAGGAAAGGTCTCATATAGTTCTATTCATTGCAACAGCCTCTGAGTCTAGTTAACTTAATGGCCTTTCTGCCATGGAAACAAAGAGGTTAAGCCTCTCCCAAAAGGTCTTTATCCTATAGAGATGGAAATCACCACCAAACATAGGATGTGAATTGATTTTTTTTTTTAAATTCAGCATAAGGTTTAGGCACACAGTGAACTGAAAAGTTTTTTGACTTAAAATTTCATTGATTGATACTCTGAGAAACGGACTGGGGATACTAAAAAAAGCACAGGTAAAGAATGTATGTTCTTATGACTTGAAAATCTAACTCAGCTAGCAAGGTAAAGAGCCACTAAAGATGCCACCTTCATCTCACCATAGAAGAAGAGGAAGGGGTCCATAAGACTCAAAGACTTTCTTGTGGGAGATTTCAGCACCAAGCTGCAATTCCATTAGGGCTGGAATGCATCACTGAACTCTAAAAGAGCTGTGGCTGTTAAGAAAACAGCAAACACATCTTCCCACGGCACAGGCAGAAGTTGCATTTCCTCTCTTACTGACTTATCAGACAGCAGCAAAAATCCAAGTCTTACCCTCAAGAACGTTAATCTTCCACTTCTGCCCAGGGCAGCTCAGTATTTCTGATGGTTCAGGCTTTCAGTTTTTCCCAGCAGTTGGGAAAAAAATCTCTATTCTACAGTCGCATTTGGATTGAGCCTAATTCTTCAATGGAACCTCAATGTTAAGCTAGCCACACTCATGTCACAATCACTGTCCATCTGGCAGTGACTTTTGGTGTGTGAATGCCACTTAATTATTACTTAGATGTTTAAATTCAAAACAGTAATCCCCAGAACACTTGCTCAGTTACTACTTACAGCATTGCTGCCTAACGCCCTTACAAGTTTGCATTGGCACAGGTTCTCCAGGTACCAGAATCCCCCATTCTGGAACAGTGGGCCTGGAATGAACACACATTTCCCCCCCCCCCACCTTTCTATCAATGATACTTTGCAAAATGAGAACGAATCCCTGTGCAAATCCATCTCTAAACACACAGGTGGGTTTTGGCACTGTAAACACCAATAACAAAGTGACCAAAGCTTGATTCCCACTGGCTGAACCTCTCTTACTCAGGTGACCTTTTTGCTACTAAGGACAGTTCTAGACACCCAATCCTTTGCCCAGGGATTGTGATTTTTAACATGTAGGAATAGTAGTCAGGTATTACTCCTGTGCTCTGGGATCCTTTGGCTCTTTAGGCTTGAATGTAGGGTGTGCATCAGATGATTTCCTATGTTCCTGCTGGTTTCCACTGGAACCAGAACATTTGCTCCTCAGTGAGGAAAACAACCTGTGGCCATCCACTAATCCATGCACACCCCCCCACAAACAAGCATACACAACGTGTATTTACCTGTTGTAGCCATTACAGCCAAAGTGCAGATTTCTGATCCTTCCTATCTCTACAGACACCCAGATATTACCATAAACCCTGGACTCCTTCAACCACTTGTGCAGCGTTGCCTGTAAGAGTCACAGTGCTTAATTTACCTGCCAGAGTTTGCTCCCAAAGTTAAATTTGCTTCTGCAAATGAAAGCAGAACATAAGCCCTGGCTTCTCAGGATTATTAGGCCAATGAACAACTGGTCTTTATAGGACTTCAAGCCCTTCAGCACCCCTTATCCACACCATTCAGTAAGCTAGGTTGGATGGAAAACACCTATGTTTTCTCCTTCACAGCATTAATTAACAATTAAAAGTAGATATAAGAAACCCTCTTTTTTATTTTGGAGCTGAAGAAACCTTATCTCTCTAGGCTCATTTCAAGTATTTAACTGGAAAACCTACTCATTTTAATCAAAACAGTTTTAGGTAAGTATTAACTGCATTCACTAACTTTTATGCTCAAGCCTCTCAGCACTGAAGGTAAAGCTTTGTAGGTAGCTTGGGACCCAAAACCTCCTACATCAGCCACAGAATTAACGTGCAGCTTTGTGCAAGCTGTTTAACCTACATGTCCTCTGGTTCAGAACTCTAAACCAGGGCAAATGTCAACTCTCAGCTGTGTCAAAAGGAAGACTTCGTTAACCTTTACATCAAGTACTCCAGCATCCTGTACAGAGAACAAGCTAGATTCTTCAATATTTATACGACCCCAATGTAAAAGCAGGAAATGCTCTGTATAGGCACATGAGACAGAGCCCCTGACCTGAACACCTACCCTCTGAAATAAATACACACCAGGAAGGTGAGCATGCTTGTATCACCAAAGCCTTCCAACTTCTAAAGCTAGTTTTTATTAAAACACAAACCAAAACAAGGTGACTCTTGAACCAAACAAAACTCAGATCAGTTGGGTATCACAGCACTTGCTGGCCTAATAAATGGATTATTTAACTCTCTCAAAGAAAGGGGAGAGGGGAGGAAACAAAGCAATGACAGCAACACCTAAGCACAGCTAGATGTTACCTTTCACTTGACTGTGTAATGCTGTAAGTTCTGGAACTGCTGAAAATACAATCATGCAGTTTGACAGAAATTCAGTACATATTTTAGCAGGTCGCTTGAGTGGATGAGGCTGCAAAATGGCAAAAAACCATGATTAGAAAATAAGCCAGATCAGAACAGATCTATTGGTTGGTTGGGTTTTGTTGGGTTTTTTTAAAAAATATAGCACATTCCTTTCCTCTTCTTGGGCAGGTATTTCAAGCCCTGGGACCTCTAAAGGACATACTTTTGTAATAAATCTTACATAAAGTTGGCTACAGAAGTGACACAAACTCCTCTGACAGTACAAGCTGCAAACCCAAAATAGAATTTTAACATCAGAAAGGCAGTACTGTATCAGGCAAAGGTCAAGAGAGCCAATACCCGACCTCCAAGAGTGTCTATGAGCACTTTTAAGGTAGAACTCTTCTAACTGTTTTAGCTTTTATAATGGAGTTCTAACTGTGAATTATTGTTGGCCTAGGGACTTCCTGACACATTTCTTACAATAGCTAATTTTTTTAATTCATCAAAACTTTTAGCATTTGCATCTTCTTTGCTGGGGGTGTTCCACAGCACAATTACTTGTCACATAGGGAATCCTGCCCTTCTCTTTGTTTTGAAACTGGTTTTTACCACTTTCACTTGATCCACCTCATTCTCGTACTGAATTAAGAGTGTGGACAACTGATCCCAGTTTACGCTCTGCATCAAATCCCCACTGAGTTATCTTAGCATATGCTCCTTCACCATGCAGCCCAGGAAGCCAAAGAAGGGAATACCCAATTCACTTCCCAGTACTTCAAGGAAATGAGCCCTTGTTGTGTCAGTGATTTCAATTACCCCACCGTCCCCAGCGCCAGCACAGCCCACGGCCGGTCACATGCTACAATCCTAGTGCAGTAATTGCTTTCACAGGTCTCTGGAGTGACCCTTCCTTCATTAGAAGCCCTGACTATTTGCTGCATTTGTAACTCACTCTAGACCCATTACTCTGATTTTTCAGATTGCTTTCTGATAGACAAAATAGGAATGAACCCAAGTTTCTGACCACAGAAGTCACCCATTTTTCTAATTGTTATTTGATCTAGCTGTCTATTTGCATTCCTTAGCGTATTTGGAGCTCTGAGTTCAAGAGGGTCTCAGACCACACTTTCAGTCCTTCAGTGTTTCCTTTATCATTTAGTGGGAACACTTTGAGCTGCCTCCAAGCAAAATAACAATCTGCATTGAATTTTTGGTTCAATTTCACAAACTACTAACGAGACAAGAGCATACTAGCCACTTCCTCAAGTATGGCCCAGAAAACAGCTTTTTAGGCTGTTGATGGCATCATTTATGCTGGTAGAGCTACCTGTAATAAAGAGTATCACAGAGACTGAGCTGGTGGTATGGAAAAAGCTTTGCTGGAAGAGCAACTTCCTTGAATTTGTAAGGGCCTAGATACGCCCATGTAACATAGAATCATAGAATGGCATGGGTTGGAAGGGACCCCAAGGATCATAGAGATCCAACCCCCCTGCCACAGGTAGGGACACCAACCTCCAGGCCTGGAGCTACACAAGGTTGCCCAGGGCCCCATCCAACTTGGCCTTGAACACCCCCAGGGACGGGGCATCCACTACTTCTCTGGGCAGCCTGTTCCAGCCCCTCACCACTCTTTCTGTAAAAAACTTCCCCCTAAGATCTAATCTAAACCTTCCTTCCTTTAGTTTTAATCCATTCCCCCTTGTCCTGCCATTATCTACCCTTTTCAAAAGTTGAATCCCCTCCTGCTTATAAGCTCCCTTCAGGTACTGGCAGGCTGCAATGAGGTCCCCCCACAGCCTTCTCTTCTCCAGGCTGAACAAGCCCAGCTCCCTCAGCCTTTCTTTGCAAGGAGCGGTTCTTTACCAATGCCCATCAGTGACAGACACTGTTCCTCACCAAGTCTGAAGTGTCTGATAAGCTTCAAGGATAGCGAGTTGGCTGGTTTTACAGAGTAACACACCCCTTAACTGAAAACAGAAATTGCAAAAGCATTTCAAAAGGTCTCAATAAAGACTGGCATCGTATTTCCATTTGAAATGTCCTCCCATATAATTAATTCCCCAATAAACAGTTGAATTCAGAACAGAGTGTACTGAAAATAAGCTCTACATGCTAACTAGCAGCCCTGCAAATACATAAGCTATTTCCTCTTCCTCATCTATACCATAGAAATGGTTTCAAATCAATTAACTGCTTGTTCAGACACACCCCCACCCCACCTTTGGCATTCACGAGCCTAACAAAATTCTAATAAAAAGTGTAATTTTGATAATTGGTGTTAACAAAGAGTCAAAAATATCTTCCCTGAAGTGTGCTGTGGATCACAGAACTAATCTACATGCTGTTACACCCACCTCCACCGATGGTGTCTCTATGTATCTCTTGCTTAAGCTAACACGTCTTCTACCTTTTCTAAAGCCCGTGACGTAGTTTTTGAGATCAAAATTAAACAGCAAGAGAAATTTAAAGACACAGAGAAAGATGTTATTCTTAAAACTGAATCGGCAACTGCAGCGACTTCAGTGTGACATGTGCAAGAATTGGGTAAAACGTAATTGCTGCATAGTAAGATCTCTCTGGAACCTTAGAATCATAGAATGGTCTGGGTTGGAAGGGACCCCAAGGATCATAGAGCTCCAACCCCCCTGCCACAGGCAGGGACACCAACCTCCAGGCCTGGAGCTACACAAGGTTGCCCAGGGCCCCATCCAACCTGGCCTTGAACACCTCCAGGGACGGGGCATCCACTACTTCTCTGGGCAGCCTGTTCCAGCACCTCACCACTCTTTCTGTAAAAAACTTACCCATAATATGTAATCTAAACCTTCCTTCCTTTAGTTTTAATCCATTCCCCCTTGTCCTGCCATTGTCTATCCTATTCAAAAGTTGAATCCCCTCCTGCTTCTAAGCTCCCTTCAGGGACTGGCAGGCTGCAATGAGGTCCCCCTGCAGCCTTCTCTTCTCCAGGCTGAACAAGCCCAACTCTCTCAGCCTGTCTTCATAGGGGAGATCCTCCTGTTCTCTGGTCATCTTTGTGGTCTCCTCTGGACTCTCTCCAACAGGTCGCCATCTACCTTGTACTGGTGACCCCAGACCTGGACACAGTACTGCAGGTGGGGTCTCATGAGAACGGAGTAGAGGAGGAAGAAATCACCTCCCTCAACCTGCTGGCCACGCTTCTTTTGAAGAAGGGGGGGGCTATTCACTGTCTCCTATTTGTAACCTCAGGGGTGTATTTGCTGTTAAACACTTTAGCAATAAAATGCACAAAGAGTGACTATAACTTCTGTTTGAGGAGAAAACATGACAACAACAAACAGATCTATTTTTAAGCAAGAGAGAAGTACTAGTGTGTAAAAAACTGAACATTTCAGGAAAGATTCACTCCAAGGCTGACTGCTTTTTCCATCTGCCTGCTCACCTCTATAGCTACTACAACTAGCTACTACTACGAACTACCACAACTATTGGAGTTATCCGATACTCTGTCTTTTGGGCAGAAATCATAGTGAGAGACTAGTATTTTAGTATTTCTCTCATTCAGGAACTGTGAGCAAATCCCTGAATCTGATGGATTAAAAGTAACTAAAACAACATTTGCTCTCTCAAATTATAATTTGCTTGTCTTCAGTACTATGAGCTGCAATTAAAATTGCCATGTGGTTAACCTCAGGACATAACCAAGTGGATTTTAGGAATACATGAAAAAGCTGATCAGAGCAGGAAAGCCTCAGCATGAAACTTAATGACAAACAACTGAGTGGTAGGGAAAATAAATGCTGTTTTAATACACTGAGTATTTCCTTTGTCAGATACAATGTAGAAAGCACTAATAGAATCCATCTGATTTTGGACTGCAATTTTATATTAATTATGGAAGGGGGGGATTTAATTAGCAATTTGGCAGATGTGTGAAGGTTGGTACTACTCACCATCTGAATACTTTTGCCTATTAGGAAGAATGTATTTAGCAGGAATGTTGTCTCTCCTCCTTTGGCTACTGCTGACATCACCTACAGGGTCCAGCCTTCGGATCTACCACTTCGCATCCCACCCTGAGTGGGTTCATAATCTTGACATAATATTTGAACAACATCTTTGTCCTTTTCCTCCTCTTCCCTACTCATGATTGACTCCTAAATAGGGCTGACCAAGCTGAAGTTCTTTCTATGAATCAGCAACCAACTAGTGTCCTTAGCACTGACAGACATGCTACAGAAGAAGAATGTATCTTCCAACTCCTACTTCTGAAAAATAAGGACAAGTGAAAATCTGAAAGCTCAGTGAAGCTTCTGTTCTCCTTTGGTGTTCGGTATCCTTGCTCATTACCCTGCTGTGAAATTTGGCCCTCACTCTGTAATTTGGTTTCTTCTTGCATGTAATTGCAGCAGGAGTAGCACAGGGAGTAACAGGCTCCGTTTTTGCTGTATGTCTATCACAAACACCTTTTCCACTGCAGTTTAAAGAGAAATGCAACCCTCCCTAGTGCATGGGTATTTCTAGATGGGGACTAAGCACTCTTTTGTATTGCAATCTACCAGAGAAAGACAATAAGAGAAACTTTCTATTGCAATCTACCAGAGAAAGACAATAAGAGAAACTTTCTAGTAGTTCTGCTAAGTACAAAACAAGTCCGAGTTCTGTGATAAAGTGCACTAAGAACTGGTATCCCATTCATATTTCACATGACTACTGTTTCATCCTCACTACTGAAGTAGCTGTAGACAGCTTTTATGTTATCTCAAAGAATAAAACAGCTCTGAAAATCTAGCACACTTGTACTACTAAGTTGCATCCTAGAAGCTCTCATTTAAGATAGCGCTAAGCTTTCTCAACAGTGTTCTAGAAAGTTGGATGGAATACAGTGTCTGTGTAACAGGCAGACTGTTAATGAAACAAATGTTCCTTTGTAAAAAACCGTAACCCAGCAATCCCCTTCTCTACCATAAAAGACCCCACATTATTACCAAGTTAAAACAATGTCCTGCTGTCTCTTAAGTTTAGACAAACCAGAAAAACCTTTGTCTTCTGCAGATGGTGATAAAGAGGCTGAGGGTATCACAAATAAAATTACAAACCACTATTTGTGGCATGAAATCTTGACTCTCTTATTTTCTGCCCTGCCCTCCTCCCATAGCAATTAAGGCTAAGAAAAAAAGTTTGTAGAAAATATTAACTTAACTGATTCTAAGTTGTTAAGACTTTTACTCCTGCCTCCCCCTGCCCATTCCTGGGAAATCTTTTTCTTAACTCTAATGGGTCAATTCTCAGCTGCCATCATATTCTAGTTTTATTGAGAAATATATGAAAATGTTTCCATGCTACTGCCTTTTTTTAAATGACTCTCAAGTAGCCTTTCTCCTTACCAATCTTTGTTAGTGTCAATAGAGCAAAATGCTACTTCTCCTGATCACGTCTCTCTTCCTCAGCACCAGCATTATTAATTATGAACCTGGGAAATTTTAGTAGTTGTCATATGCAACAAAACCATATAAACTATGATGAATTCCTCTCTCCAGAAGTGCTTGCTTTACCTTATCTGGCTAATATAAGTAAAGCCTGACAGAAATAAGGAGTTATTGTGGAACACGCATTTCTTTTGGAAGTGTAAGAGCCCTTTTTATTGAGCTAACCTATATGAAAATTACTTTGAAGTGTATTGTGCCCATAATATAGTCTAAAATAATTCTGGTTAGCCTTTTGAGCTCCACCTTAAGTGGCAGTTTTAGAAACATAAAAGTTTCAAACTACCTACACCTAAAACATCCAAAGGACAAAGAAAATGCAAGAAAATTGGAAGTCTGACAAACAGCAGTAGGTTTTACAGCAAAATAGTTATTTGAAAGTAAAGAGATACTTCTGATTCTAGTCCTGCCTGCAGATAACTCTTACTTCAAGCCATGTGAATCCATTTTCCCAGTTTGACCCATTCTTGTGAGTCCCTCAGATGTCCACCTGCAAGCCTGGGCCTTGTCTGAGAGGAAAAGCAGGTAGCGTGTGTCATTACACACAGATCATCCCACAGTACAACATGAGGTGGGGTTTGGTATTGCTGTTTATACCCAAGTTTCTGGCTCCATCCTGCCCACCCACTTACACTTCTACACCCCTGCGTTGCCACGTGGCGCTACAAGTCTGCAGCGAAGGTGCATTCTGTACCAACAGAGCCCTGACAGACACATCATTTCCTGATCAAAGCTGTACTCAGAAACAAGTCCCAAGCTTTCTTCAACAGCCCATGGCTTTCAAGGGAGCAAATGTCAGACAGCTGCTGACAGAGCTGTGCAGAAGCAACTGGTGCTGCTCTAGCATTCACTCCTTCAATACGACGGGTAGCCCCAGCCGGAGGGGACGCAAGAAACCACACACAGGTAATTATGGCCACACTCACTCGGTTCAAAATACAAGCACCCTGGGTAGACACACAACGCCCCAAACTCCCTGTTCTAGGGTATTTCTGCTCAGTGCAGCAGAAATGAGACTGCCCCATTCTGACTCACAATGACCTTACCCTAGAATAAAGCAGGGCCATTTGCTACAGGTGGCAACAGTTACTAAAGCTAAAATGCTCTATGAAGATTTTTCTAGCTCTGTTAGGCCACGTGTGTAACACAGCATGATCCGTGCCTATCAGCAAATACTATCAGCAAAACACCTTACTGTAAATAGTTACAGTGACAAAACTGTTTCTGTTGCTCTATGAACAGGAACCATTTCACACCCATAAAGAAACATCTCCAGTGTATCTCACTGGAAATGCCAAACACGACCTCAGGAAAGTTCAAAAACATTTTGGCTACTTTGGCTACAAAAACATTTGGCTACATTTTGGAGTCTTCGTGCTCCAGTATATTTATCATTTTATTCCTTATTATCTTACCTCGTTTTCCATAAGCTTTTCCATCTGCCCTTCCAGGTCACAGTCCAGAATACCTGTACTTAAAACAACAGGGGCTGCTCCTTCCTTTGCCTAACCACGAGTGACTTCTGTGACAGGCAGTTCAAGCAGCAGTTTGAAGAACAGTGCTCAGAGCTCTCTGATCTGCTCTACACCAGTCTTTCAAAGTGTTTCCCCCATGCTCTTCCTGCTCTCTGTGCCAAGTGTGCTTTGTTTCTATCACAAGTCCTCTAAAAGCTCTCTAGACACCTGCTGCTTGGTGGGCTGTGCGTGTTACACAGCTGGTTCCTGTTTGCTGCTCTGGCACAGGTGGAAGAGGTGATGAGGCCACAGCAGGCTGCCAGTCCTTTCAGCAGGGTGGATCTCAGGGTTGGCTGCTACCCATGGTGGTATCTCAGGTGCCACAGGTTTTGCAATATGCAGAAAAATAACTACTAGGCAGTTATTTGCTTTAGAAAACTCAATAGTGCAACGAACAACAATGTTGGCTTGTTTTTGTTTTGTTTCAGTAGTCATTTCTGACATTCAGAACTCAATATGAAACAATGGAGAAGGCACTTGCTTGTGTCTGTAGACGGAAGTGGAGCAACTTTGGTTTACAGCAGGCGGGCTAGCATCAGGTTTGGCAAGAGTAACTTCCCTGCCCTTGCAGCCAAGTGAGACTCAGGAGCCAGTCAAGTACTGAGGTAAACAGAAGCAGGTAGAGGATGTGGCTCACAGGATTCTCCGAAGGAGCCTTTAGCTGTTTGTTCCAAGTTTGTTTATTGAGAACTCTTTGATGGAACCCATTTTCATATCCTACAAACTCTCACAGTGTTGAATTATGGATGAATATTGAGAAGTCAGCAACTCACTGAGAAATTTCAATCCAACAACTCTTCCTAGAGGAAAAAAACCAACAACATGTCAGCTAGGATCTAAAGAATCTTAAGCAATATATGTCCTTACAATGAGCTTTGTTTTGCACAGGCTACGCTACCATATTGCATAGCCCTCACTTATGACAAGATTGGAGAATTGTAGGTAGAGCAGTTTGCTAAGCATCACAATATGATTAACTATAGCAAATGAGTAATAACCAGCTCAATTCCCCAACAGTTTAGATGATGTATATCTATTAAAGCAGTTTGGGGTTTTATGGTTGTTCCTAATAACTCAATAAACACCCCACAGTAGTTATGATTAAGAAGCTGCATTACAGTGATCAAGCTCCACAGTTCTCAGTCCTGAGCCAGACTGTATTGCTATGACTTCCACAACACAGTTCAGGACCACACTCAGTTTACCGAAATACAGATCATAGAATCATAGAATGGTCTGGGTTGGAAGGGACCCCAAGGATCATAGAGCTCCAACCCCCCTGCCACAGGCAGGGACACCAATCTCCAGACCTGGAGCTACACAAGGTTGCCCAGGGCCCCATCCAAGCTGGCCTTGAACACTTCCAGGGACGGGGCATCCACTACTTTTCTGGGCAGCCTGTTTCAGCACCTCACCACTCTTTCTGTAAAAAACTTCCCCCTAATATCTAATCTAAACCTTCCTTCCTTTAGTTTTAATCCATTCCCCCTTGTCCTGCCATTGTCTATCCTTTTCAAAAGTTGAATCCCCTCCTGCTTCTAAGCTCCCTTCAGGGACTGGCAGGCTGCAATGAGGTCCCCCCGCAGCCTTCTCTTCTCCAGGCTGAACAAGCCCAGCTCCCTCAGCCTTTCTTTGTAGGGCAGGTGCTCCAGCCCTCTGATCATCCTTGTGGCTCCTCTGAACCCTCTCCAACAGATCACTTCACTAGATGTGATCCGGCCTGTAACCAAACCTTAACAGCTACGAATTGTTTCGCATAGGACACTTGAATATCAAAAAACAGATGGCTAGATATTTAGCCTAACTTTCAAGTCAACCTACAGAATTTCACTCAATATTCCTGCATCACAACTGCAAATTCTAATTAAGCCAATTCACAGGCTCAGACACACTCTCTGCCCCCTTTGCTGTGGTAGTCATTGGTGGTCAAGGGCGTGGGGAGTAGCAAAAGGATCTCTTGAGAAAGCGGTCTTCATCACCAAAGAGTCTTGCTAATTCCTGTCTCACCCACACATTTCTAACCTTTGAAATACAACCTGCTTGTACTGTTGGTGCTTCTTTCAAACCACCACAGCCATCACCTTTTCTGCCAAAGTTATTACGCAGAGCAAGCATTCACACTACTACAATCATGAGTATTATCTGGACAAATTTCCTGTATAACAGCAGCTCATAGTCTCTCAGGTTCCAGTTCTGTTAGCTCTCCTACATGCTAGAATAGAGCATTTTAGATGTGAAATATTTGTGATACATCACCCATGCTAGACTGAATGGGAACGTTAAATAAGTTGGCTCTCTTTTATCTAACCTTACCTGACAGTCGAGCTTTGTCTGAGCTGGATCAGCAGTAAGGCTATTGTGAGGCCTCTCTTGTTCCAGAATCCAGCATCATGCAATCCTGTGGTTCTTTTATACACTGTTTTCTCTTGTAAGGAATGATACTGCATTGTACTGGCTTTGCCACTGGAGCTGAGCTAGCACCACTCTGAAATGAAAAGGGCAAGCAGGTCACAGCTTTCCAGGCTGTAATTCCAGATCTAGAGGTCTCAGTCACAATTTCCTGAAGTGTTTGTTACCCAAAGCCACTAGGAATTCACTCTGAAAACAAACAAACGCAAACCGAGCCTATGTCTGCAGTGCACATGGTAGCACAGAGAGGGGTCAAGCTAGTGCCGACTGGTATCTCTGCACAACACAGTGTTACCATGTTCGTGACACGCTGTGCCTGTGCTCCCAGCTCCCAGCTCTCACCAGGGCTTATTCACTGGAGCACACCGCTGGCCCGACAGAGGCAGCTCCAGCTTCGCTGCAGCACGTTCCACAGCGATCGTGAGTGCAATTCAATAAAATCCCCGTTTCCACTTTGCACATTCCCTGCTGTCATGTAGCCTAAAATTGCTCTTTATGAGGGTGAAGTTACTCCATGAAATCTGCTTACTTTGCTGGAAGTATTGATGCGTTAGGGCAGAGTCATAACCCACACTGAAAGAAAACAGACATGAAATTCAAGATTTTAAAAGGTAAAATATACATGATCTTGAAAACCCACTGACCAACACCAGAAAAGACTGGTCATTCCTGGTAACTAAAAATTCTTATTGTTACTAAATATTTTACATTGAAGGTATTTCTAAGAATCCTTGCTCACTCTTTTATCTTCTGTTTGTTACAATAATTGACCATTTTACTTTGATTCCTCAGACCCAGTAATTAGAAAAATGGAAAGAAAAACTTTTAGATTAACCTCTTTCTCATTTCTACCTTTGGATAATAGTAATAGCTTGGACAGAATGCACATAAGCAAAAAGATTCCTAAGGTATTGTGGTATGTTACATCATCTACCCTTAACTGCTGAATGTTCCCATCTAACAAAGTTTGGATCAACAGCCATGACTGCAAACATTTAGATATGCTGAGTTACTGATTGTGTATGAAGGTAAGGTTAATGCATTGCTGCAATAAATTCACATGATGTGGAAAGCTCACAAGAAGTCAAAAAACCTCTTCTCCCATCCTTTGCTTTCTTTTCTTGAATTGGACTTAGAATTAAACTTGAGAGCCACTAGCTGAATGATGAAATAAATCCTGCCCAAAAAGTCATTATTAAAGAGAGAATAAGAT
The DNA here is from genome assembly GCA_013400835.1 of Zapornia atra. NCBI lineage: Eukaryota > Metazoa > Chordata > Aves > Gruiformes > Rallidae > Zapornia > Zapornia atra. Next base: position 118,130 of record VZTU01009268.1, read on the forward strand.
TAGAAAAATTAAGTAGTTCCTGGTTTATATGGTTAGAGAATGATTTTTTGTTCATTTAGAATCAGATTATTAAGCTTGCTGATAACAATCACAAACAAGTGGCAAGAAATAGATCCTATTCACCAAAGGAATTACCAATATAACCTTCAATATGTAGCATCAATGATGATTTATTAAATCTTCCTAATCAAAGTACAGTTCTTTATTGGTAATTAAGATGGGAGGCAAGCTTTTTAATCTGTGCACTTTCTAGTAATAGTTTCCTTACAGCATGCCTTTTTGTGTCAGTCTCACCACAAAAAAAGCAGTTTTAGGTAGTGAAGTACCCAATATGCTCTGGAATGGTTTTAGACCAAACTTCCTACATGCTGTCTGGCAGTCTGTATGGCTAATTCAGCAAAATTTACTTTCAGTGACACTTTACACATGCCAAAGCCAAAATGCTCCTACTTAGAATAGAAAGTGTCTAAGAACTTTTACCTCCATTCCTTGAACTTAACAGCACCTGCCAGAACCTAGACTCACACAAAAAGGGAGAACTGAGCACCACACCACCAGGAGAAGAAACAGGATGCTGCCTGGCTGCCCCAGTGGCCACAGGGTTCTCCCCGGTGCCTCCAAAGTCTTACATGTAGCCAACTCTACAGGAAACTTGCTTTCTCTTAGCATACTGGCACTGAGGCCATACTACATCACATCAGTCATAGCTTGAGCACCATCTCCTGCAAATAGGACACCTTTCCCCCTTGCCTTTATTGTCTTTAACCTACCACAGAGGATAGGTAGGATTAGACAGTCCTCAGGAAAAACACCGTGAATATTCAGCTAGAGCCCTGAACTCAGCTTATTCCTGCAGCCCTCAAACTCTCCTGTGATCAAAGGATAACTCTTAAAAAATGTTTATCTCTAATGAAGTGCATATCCCTCTCTGCATCCTCTACTTTGGCATCTCCATCTGCCAGCCACACACCCCCACATACTAAATCCTCAGAGACTGCTGAAGACGTAAAAGGAAGATGGAATACTGAGTGACAGATGGGAACATGCATGTGTTTAATACATACTCTGAGAGGGAGAACATCCCCCACCCCTCACCAGAATCCAGTTCAGCTTTGGCAGGGGCATGTAGCTTATCACAAGGACCTAAAATGATTCCACTTGACGTTTCTAATACGCCGCCTAACAAATATCCATGCACAGCCATGAGGTTTAGGAGCACCAGTTTACCAGGACTGTTCATATGGCCCAGCTGACTGCATGGATTACAGCAGTTTACTGGAAAGGTATTTACAGGTGTAATACCTTCTACCTTCCACCTTAGGAGAGTCCTGAAAGCCTTTTAAAGCTTCTGCTTCAGGGAACCACACAGAGTTTCTATGAGGCTGACCTGCGCTACAGTTCAGTGTAAGGTTGTGTTACACAGAGGGAGAGAGCACACAGGCAAAGGTAACACTATGAGTGTGTCTTTTCTGCTTCCCTTTTGTGCTTTTTCTTCTTCCTGCCCAAAGAAAACTCTATTAAATATTGCATCAAACCCAAAGGAACTGACTTAACATCCAGATTATTTTAAAACTTCAAATTGTGGAATACCTTTATGTATGCTACAACCACTGTGCATCTTCTCCTAACCTGCAGTAGTGTAAACCTTCCTCAAGTGTCTTTGCCAGTGACAAGCTGCTCAGTAGATTTTATAAATTATTTTTGACTTCTCAGTCTGTTCTCACTTGACTTCAGGAAACTCTTTAGCTGCATCAAGCAGATGCTTATGATTCTTCTGCAACACTTCAGCTTTTTGCTCACAGTTACCCAACAGGAATGAAGGTTCCCTCTGACCAGAGGAGCTCTTCATTTCATGTCCACCCCCCCACTCAAGAAAAGGACCAGATCATCTGGTTAGTATTCTAGACTCAGGACACACATCTCCAGAGGAAAGGGTGTTCTGAATTGCCAGCTTTACCTGGTGCAACTGAGCATAATGTGTATTTCTTCAAAAATTTATGATTACAGTTCTTAAAAGCATTTTGGTCACCACTTAAAAATGGAGAGGCATACTGTCTTCTTGTTTTGTTAACAGTGTCTCAGCTATAGAAAATGTGATTGCTGACAGCATGTCTAAAAAATTACAAGCAAAACTGGAGCTGCTTCTTTGCAACTGAAAGTTACAATCCTCCAGGTCCATATGAGGAAATAACCCTAAATACTGTGCAGCATTGTTTACCTGGCAGGTGGACATGTTTCAAAGTATGTAGAAAACCAGTCAGTAGTTATATAGAAACACTGACAGAGAAACAGTAATCCTAACGTTGTGCACTGGCCAGTATCTCACATATCAGGATCACATACTGGTTTTAGGTCATATGAGGAGCACCTTAGTAATCAAATTACCTTTGTATTTGCTTCTTTTGGTGAAGAGATGTGACTACCCTAAGTGTTTGCCTGGACACATAAAAAAGCACTTTATACTCAAGTTGACCCATCTACCTCTGTGCTAAAGGCGCTTCATCCCCTCCTCTGCTTGACACCATACAATGGGTTGGTAGCAGAGGTGGGATTCATGAAATAAAAGTTCAGTTAATAATTTCCTCACTGTTGAGAGGAAAAAATGACAATGCTGTTGTCAAGCCAGGGAAACAGATGCAAGCCTTGCTCTGCCACAAATACATTCGATAGCCCTGGTCAAGTCACTGTCACATCAACTTAGAATGTATTTCCTAGGGATCAGAAGCTTTGCTATTTACCTCTGTAGTCCTTTGCTCAGTGTGGGCTGAAAGTTGAAGAAGGTAGATTACTATTTGGTAATGGGAAGCACATTCTCAAGGGTACATTATCAGACTTGCAGTATTCAAAGTCCACTAACCTCAAACAAGCAGTAAACATACAGGCCCCTGACAAAAGCATCACGGGCTATAGCTTTAAGCATCTGGGGTGCTCTGAGGAGAACCACCACTAAATATGAGAAGTAAGAAGTAATGACACTGTAAAATGGAGGGGAAAGATCAATGCTCTCTACTTATTTCTAGCAAATATGAGCTTTTGGGGATCTCAGCAGTGTTCTTGAAAAGTCCACAAATTGCAGGTGTAATAGTGATGATAAGAAAATACTGAAAGAAACAGACAAAGGGCACCTTGGAATGGCCAAATCAAACCGGACAGCTAGCAAAGGCATGTGTAGGACCCACATTAGAGGTGACAGCAAAGAACTGTGTGTTACATATCACTCAGTGTGATTTCCCTCCAGCAGAAACAACCAATTACAATTTCATGGAACCAAGTTGGAATTACTGTGTTTGGGCTGAAAAACATGATCAGCAAATAGCTACTGAAATTTCCCAATATGGTCTCAAATTTAAAGAATGAGAAGAATAACTATCACCAGAAAACAGGCTAAACAGTAAAATATATGACAATTCTTAGCAAGCAAGAGATCTAGCTGAGACACTCTCAAATTCAGAAGTTTGCTGAATAAGCATGTATTTTTTGGAAAAGCAATGAGGACAAGTGAAAAACACATACCTGGCATTACCAAAACACTGCATCTGTAATCCCAAATACCAAGCTCTATGGATACTCAGCTACCAAACTGAAAGCTAAACAGCAACTCTATGATAAATAGAAAAGTACTGGCATATAGATAATTAAGCATGCAAAAGAGCACAATGAGGAAAAGAAGCCATTCTAGCAAAACAGACTATGGCTGTACAAGGCCGTGTCCACAGTATGTAACATAAAGCAGTTGGACGCACAGGCAAGAAGGCTGTTCATCCCACTTGCTGCCTCCACAACTCTATTACAGTCAAACAGCAGCCCTTCAAATGGTTCTTCTTTCCATTTAAAGATACATCTCTGGAAAAATTATAGGTTCTAAAATTTAGATTTTAAGAGCATGTTTTTAACTGTTTCTTTCCCTTTAAATTTTTCTTTGATTGCCAAGAGATAAATTCTAGATTTAAGTGAAAAATCTAATCTAAAAAACCTCTTTAGCTTTATGATATCCTTAAAAAAAAAAAATCTCTAATGATTGCCAGGTGCTCTGCTTATCAGCCAGCTAACTCCTACTGTCATGTTTTTAACCAAGCAGAGGGGTTGCTGACACGCAGGACACTGCACTGCCATCCAGAGAGACCTGGACAGGCTGGAGAGCTGGGCAGGGAGAAAGCTAATGAAATTCAACAAGAGCAAGTGTAAAGTCTGGCACCTGGGGAGGAATAACTGTCTGTATCAGTACAGGCTGGGGGATGACCTGCTGGAGAACAGCTCTGTGGAGAAGGACCTGGGGGTCCTGGTTGATGACAGGTTGGCTATGAGCCAGCA